>CAUYLG010028046.1:0-150647 GCA_963573385.1 Cacajao melanocephalus
AAAACTGTAAACCAGAACCCTTTCATATGTGATTCCTGAAACTGTAAAGAGTGACCTTTTCACATGTGAGTCCTAAAACTGTAAACCAGAAGCCTTTCATATGTGATTCCTAAGGCTATAAACCTAAGATTCTTCCACGTGTAATATCTAAAGTATAAGCCTATATAAAGGCAGAACCTTCCTTTGTTAAATGAGCTGGGCTTTCGACAAATTACTGCCTGGTCTTCCGGCCGAATAAACTCTTCCCTCCTTTATTCGGTGTTCGAGAGATCAGTTTCCTGTGGCCGCTCCTGCTATACTTTGAGGAAGATCTGCCCAGTGATTACTAAAGCTTCCTGCAGTTCTAACATCCCTATCCATTTGTCAACTTGACGCCAGGTGGCAAATCAACCCCAGAATTGCTTCTCAGACATGGATGTTACTGCTCATTTCTCTGTGGAAGGAATGTGCAATGAGAACAACAGTAGCAATGACGAAAACGACAGGACATGAAGTGCTTGATCCATGCCTGGTGTAAGTTACTGGATCAGAGCAAGATTGTACTTACAAGGTTGACAGAGCTCATCCTCTGGGCTGATTACGTGATTTCTGTCATTTAAAAAACCTTGGGGAGGGTAGCTGTTAATTCAAGAAGAGAGAAGAGAACAATAATTTAAAAAGCCTGTCAGATCCCTCCAGAGTGTCTGTCCTAGAGAGGATGCCCCATTCAACTCTCTAGGCAGCCTCCTGCTTCCCCCACATTCACAGGTGGTGTCTGGGCTTCCCTGGATCTGTCCTTCAAAGTTGAAAGAGAAGGCTTAACTTCCCCTTCCCACAATGCCTCACAAACCCCAGGAGCAGAGCCAGGCTCAAAATGAGTCCTTAGAAGTAAGAACTGCCCCTGAACACTTCCCCTGAAATTCTTCACCTTGTCATTGTACCTGAACTTCTGTTTGGAGAGTCTGTTTCCCCAGCACAGTTTATATGAAGCCAGCAGCCACCTCCACTTGGATGCAGTTAGCAGCTTTCCTCTGAACCCTTCATCAAGGTTGGGTGCTGCGGGTGTGGGGAAGGCAGAAGACAGAAGGCTGACCTGTGGGTAACTAAGGGAACAAACAGGAGGGGCCTGAGAGAGCTGCTCTGAGGGGCCTGTAGATGGAGGCATCCACTTGTGATAAGAAAGATCAACTTGGTTTATTTAGACATTTTGATCGTTGTTAGTCCCAGGGTTTGGAGCCCTAGCAAAATAACTAGCAACCATGAAAGGACGTGAAACATGAATAAACAGACAAAACGATTTAAGATCAGTCAGTTCTAGAGCCGATTTTGACAATATACACTCTTAGGTTCACACCTGGCATTTGTAATTTAGCCACTAGGTGTCAGCAGAGCACCATGTGCAAATCTGTCTGACGCCGTCAAACACTGGTCTCTGCGGCAGGGTTGGGCCAATATACCTTATTTTGAAAAGCGGGCTAGGAAGGTTTTGTGATTTTTGCTTCTCATAACATTTTATTCTACGTGTGTTAATAATTTCAGTATTGTCTTTTCCTTTGCTTTTTTTTACTTGTTCTCTTTTATGGGTGAGAGTATCATGTGAAAAGCGGTTGAAAGATTTTTGACAAAGCTCCCCTCTCTGGATCCACCTTCCCGTCAGCTCCGACCTGAGGCTGTCATTGATGCAGGCGGGCACCATGGCCAGACCCTCAAAGCTCTTCTCCCAGAGAAGAGTTTTTTCTTTGCTTAAGATCATTCCCTCCAAAATTTTAACATGAATTTGAGAGGGAAAAACTTACTCAATACCCTGTAAGTATAAACAGATGAGAAAGAAAATCAAATGTATTCAGTTGACACGGTGTCTAAATTACTTCCCTACAAAACATTTATTCACTCAACAAATATGGATCAAGGTCTATTTTGAGCAACTGGGATTAAAAGAAATCACAGGCCAGGCATGGTGGTTCACGCCTGTAATCCCAGCACTTCGGGAGGCTGAGGCAGGTGGATTACCTGAGGTCAGGAGTTCGAGACCAGACTGACCAACATGGTGAAATCCCATCTCTACTAAAAATACAAAAATCAGCTGGACGTAGTGGTGTGCACCTCTAATCCTAGCTACTCAGGAGGCTGAGGCAGGAGAATCACTTGAACCCTGGTGGCGGTGGTTGCAGTTAGCCGAGATCATTCCATTGCACTCCAGCCTGGGTGACAGATTGATACTCCATTTCAAAAAAAAAAAAAAAAGAAAAACAGAAAAGAAAGAAAAATCACAATAGACCCAGCATGAATTGGAAATCAGAGTTAATAAAAACCTTTTTAAAATATTTAAAAAACAGCTTCTTTGAAATGAAATTTCTTCACCCTAAAATTTACCCATTTGAAGTATATAATTAAACCATCACCACAACACAATTTTAGAACATCTTAATGACCGCCCAAAGATCCCTTATGCCTATTTGCACCCCACTACTTTTTAAATTCCATTGTTACAGGAAGAGGCGCTTGCAGAGAGTTATTTAATATTTAATTTGTTCAGTGGAAAAACATGATTTCCTTCCCTTTGGGAGTGTGTCTCCAAATTACCTATTCAAATTTTGCTCCCAGCCTTTCATCACAAACCATCTGCTGTAATCAACAGATTCCTCTTTTTGTCCCCACAGCATCGCAGGTCAACTCCCTGTTCTGGGTCTTTGCTCACATCGGTCCACTTGCCTAGCGCCCTCCGTGGCCTGCTTCACTTACCCAGATCTTTCCATTGTAGGCTGCAGGTGAGACTGCATCATGTTTCTGAAGCCTCCCTGGCTCTGCCGGTGCCCAGCCCTCCTCACTTCATAGCTTCTGGTTGGTAGAATCTGCTTGGTAGAACCTGAGCATATTTCATTTCTCTGCAGTAGAGCATTGAATGTTTTGATGCTGAGCTGACTGGGTACACTCTCTCTTTAGCATTTCTGAACTCCTGGGACTCAGTTCAAGAAACCTGAGCTGATGGACCAACTGACGGCAAAACAGTAGAAGGAAAATGGGACCACAGGGGAGGTGCTTAACATCGGTGACTTGCAGTCAAGATAAGTTCAAAATTAGTGGGGCAAATCCATCTGTGTTTCCAGTGATGTGGAATAGAAAGGTGAGGGGAGGGAAGTGAAACGTGTTGAGGGGCTATTTGCCAAGTTATTTTTCCATACAATGTTTTGGTAATGCTAGTAAATTCGCAGATGAGGTAACCAAGGCTCAGAGAAGTTAAGAACCATGACCAAGAACGCAAAACTGTAAGTCAGAATCCAAACCCAGGTCTATCTGAATACAGAGGCCTGGCAATTTCCACACACACCTCTGCCACGTCTCATGAACGCCTTTCCCTCAGTGACATTGTTTGTTTCAGTTTCCCATGTCACAGGCAATCCCTATAGAGTCACCTTGCACTCTGCTACAGTAGAAAGACATGGGGGAATGGGAATACTAAATAACTATCATACAAATAAATTGAGGTCATTACCATAAGTGATGTCTAAGTGCTGTAGGGACTCAAGGGAGGTAAAATCATCTCCAACTGGGAGAAGAACAGCTTCAAGGAAAATGCATTGAGATAAACCTGGAAGATTGGAAAGACAATCCAAGCTGAGGAAACAGTATGTACAAAGGTGACTGTGCAGAAAGAGTTAACAAAGCAGGGTGGAGACCGCTTTCCTCAGAAGGGTTGCCTGCAAGGTTGGCCTTTCGCTGGTGTCCGAGACCCTAGTGGGTAAACAGTTCCCTACATGAATAGGAAACTTTCCCTAACTGAGAAGAATAGCTCCTATGTCTGGGCTGCTTGAGCAAACAATATGGTTTCTACTGACTACATGCTTTCTTTCTGGAAATCTAGAATTTTGGTACGTGCTAGGCAGAAAGTGCTTATATGGCCAGCTTCCGATACAAAGACGCTGGGTCTCTAATAAGCTTTCATGGCAAACAACACTCCAGACGTGTCGGTACACTTGTTGCTGGAGGGGTTAAGTGGATCCTATGTATCCTACGTAACATACTGGGCTATGACTCTTGGAAATCTAGATTTCCTCCGGAATTTACTTCATGTATGTCTTCTCTTTGCTGATTTTGCTTTGCATCCTTTTGCTGCAATAAATCTTTTTTTTTCCTTTTGTTTAATCACACTTTAAGTTCTGGAGTACACGTGCAGAACGCACAGGTTTGTTACATAGGTATACATGTGCTTGGTGGTTTGCTGCACCCATCCCCACTTCATGTCATCTACATTAGGTATTTCTCCCAATGTTATCCGTCCCCAAGAGCCCTCCGTGGTCTGCTTGACTTACCCAGATCTTTCCATTGTTTAGGCTGGAGGTGAGACTGCATCATCTTTCCGAAGCCTTCCTGGCTCTGCGGGTGCCCAGCCCGCCTCACTTCATAGCTTCCGCTTGGTAGAATCTGTTTTGTAGAACAGTGGTATATTCATATTTAACTTTTAACCATCTACTCAGAGCGAGTATTTTACTACTTCAAGTGGAGTGAAGAAGCCTTACCAATATAAGTCCCTTTATCCTCCCACATTAATTTTATCTATAGCTGTTTTATGTATTATATCAACATACATGGAAAACTCTATCAGACAATGTTACATTTTTTTCAACCATCATATGTACTTTAAAAAACTTAGGAGAAGAATAGTAGTGTATTGAATGTACCAAGATTTTTACCATTTCTGTTTTATTCCTTCACACCTGATTATCTAAGTTTCCCTCTGATAATCATTTCCTTTCTACTTGTAGAATTTCATTTAGCACGTATTCTTTTGATGAACTCATTCATCTAAAAATGTTATTTAGTTCACCTCATTACTGAAATATTTTCACTGGATAGAAATCCTGAGTTGCCAGGTCTTTTAACACATCAATATTGTGCCTTTTTCTTCTGGTATCCATGATCTCTAAGGAGAAATTCACAGTCATTCAAGTCATTATTTCCTTGTATAAAATGTCATCATTCTCTGACTCTTTTAAGAAAATTTTGTTGGTTTTAGTTTTCAAAAGTTATTTTATGATGTGCCTAAACAATTTTTTTGAGTTTATCTTGTCTGGTGTTTGCTGAGATTACTGAATCTATAAGCTTATATTTTTTGCCGAATTTGAAAGATTTTAGTAATTATTTTTTCTATACACACACACACACACACACACACACACAGAGTCATGTGCCACATAGTGACATTTCAGTCAATGATGAACTGCATATATGATGGTGGTCCCATAAGATTATAACGGAACTGAAAAATCCTCGTTGTCTGTTTATGTCACAGTTGTAACAATGTAGCACAATACAATACTTACATGTTTGTGGGGATACTTAGGTAAACAAACCTACTGCACTGCCAGTCTTGTAAAAGTATAGCACATGTAATTATGTACAGTATATAATACATGATAATGGTAATAAATGACTATGTTACTGGTTTATATAGTCACTATATCACACTTTTTATTGTTATTTTAAACTATGCTCTTTTTCCGTATTAAAAAAGTTAACTGTAAAACAGCCTTGGGCAGGTCCTTGGGAGTATTTCAGAAGAGGGCATTATTATGCAGAAGATGACAGCTCCCTGTGTGTTATTGCCCTTGAAGACCTTCCACTGGGACAAAACCAGTGACACTGATGATCCTGACCCTATGTAGACCTAGGATGATGTGAATGGTTGTGTCTTAGTTTTTAATAAAAAAAAAATTTTTAAGTAAAAAACAGTTAAAATTTTTAAAATAGGAAAAGGCAAAAAAATAAGGATATAAAGAAAGAAAATACATTTGTACAACTGAATAGTGTGTTTGTGTTTGAGCTATTACAAAAGAGTCAAAAAGCTTTAAAGAATTAAAAAGTTTATAAAATAAAAAAGTTACAGGAAGCTGATTAGTTTATTATTAAAGAAAAAAATTCAATAAAATGAATTCCGTGTAGTCTAAGTATACTGTGTTTATAAAGTGGGCAGGAGTGGACATTAATGTCCTAGGCCTTCGTATTCACCACTCACACACTGACTCACCCAGAGCACCTTCCAGTCCTGCAAGGCGTACACGTGGCATGGTGGTTTGCTGCACCTACCAACCCATCCTCTAGGTTTTAAGGCCCACATGCATTAGGTATTTGTCCTAATGCTCTCCCTCCTCTTTCCCCCACCCCCTCAACAGGCCCCAGTGTGTGATGTTCCCAGGAGTGGGTCTTTATATTAACGAGCTCTAAGGGGTGAGAGGAGAGAGAAAACAGACTGGGCTAGTACTCCGCTGAGTTCTGCTGCACTGGGTGCCTAACATCGTGCTGTTTGCCGCTGTCTCCCCTGCTCCTGCCCCTGGGTTCACTTCCTACAACAGAGCCCTGGCGAACCCAGCAGCTGTGGAAAGCCAGCTCTCTCTTGTGGCCCAGGAAACACAGAAATTCAGACAGCCAAGAGACAAAAAAAAAGAGAAGCCAGCACACGGAGATAAAAAAAGTGAAGAAGAAAGTGAACATAACTTCAGAGCAGTGACATCAGGCCCCGTGAGGCATGCTTGGATCTTGACACAAAAATCCCTCTTTGACTTGATCTGGCTTTAGTGTGGCTCTTTCATTTTAACCCAAAGTGCATCCTTGAACTCTCAAATGTATTCTGAGCTGAGCACGATGGTGATTTGGGGTCAACTGACCTTCCTCATGATCTTCCCCAGGGGGACTTTCTCTCTCAGAGCTCAAACCTTGCACATGGCCCCTATGACCCACCTCCTGAAACTGGAGGCGCTGGGAAACGGCTAATGTGCCTCAGGACAGAGCAGGCACAGTCCACCCCTGCTTGTGCTAACCGTGGAAACAAAGGGTAGATAGGGTACAGCTCAAGGGTTACGTGCAATTTTATCAGAAAGGAAATGCAATTTATTCTGACACTGAAAAATGAATTAGGTCCTCATGCTTCTTTTCTTTTTCTTTCTTTCTTTTTTTTTTTCCAGACAAGGTCTCGCTCTGTCATCCAAGCTGGAGTGCAGTGGCACCATCATGGCTCACTGCAGCCTCGACCTCCAGGGCTCAAGCGATCCTCCCTTCTCTCCTCATGCTTCTTAAGCCTGATCGACAGGGGGACAAAAGCACACATGCCTGGCACCTCTCCTCGGAGGACTGGCCACAGTCATTTTGCGAAAGTTGGGGAGGAGTACACTAGATGGTGCTGTTGGCTTGTGTTATAGAACTCACACGGCAAGGGTTGGAGAACTGAATTTCACATTTGAGAAATGGAAAAGGAGGAAATAAAAACATGGAATGTCCTAAACTTTCTGAAACTCCAAAAAGGGCCCAAGGGAAGCTAGTTCAATTATTCCTACTATGACGAATTGTATGACAGTCAGACATGTGCACTCTGGCGGAGTGTTCCTAGCCTGGCCTGCCCAAGAGATGGCAGCTATTCTAGGACTGGAGTGTGGACCCCTTCCCTGTGGTGAGCTGGGGTCCCTCTTAGGAATGACCGTCAGCCCCGAGCGGGGGGGGGGAGGGAGCTTGTTAATTCAGGGGTGAGTGGGGGCTTGCAGAAAACTGCCACCATCGGTGCTCTGATGTCCGAATGCCACTCTTGTCACCTTGAGATAAAAATTTAGAGACAGTCCTGTGTGGCCTGTTGGTGAGACGGGGCCTCTGAGAGGACCACGGGAACTACCCACGCTCTCGCCTGCCGTGGCTACTGCCGCCCTGGCCCGCTTTGGTTCCCTGTGAGTTGGCCATTCTGATTGCCGCACCCCATCCTTTCTCAGACATCTATTTTTCTCACACCTGGAAATTACATCTGCTGGCAGTCTTTGGAATTTTCCAGAGAGTTAGCAGCTTGGGGCTCATTTGTTTCTGCTCATTTTTATTTAGTTTTTGAGAGGTGCTGTGGTCCAGGCAAGACAGGATAGTAACTCATCGAAGAGAGGTTGTTTTTGGGAAGCGGAGTGGCCGCGGTGATTCCGGAGCTGGGGGAGCTGCCGCCACCGCCACTGCAGCGGCCTGAGGAGGGGGCTTGGGAAGGTGGTGGTCACCATGCTCAGAGCTGTGCTCGGAAGTGACAATGGATAAAAATGCGCTGGTACAGAAAGCCAAGCCCGCTGAGCAGGCTGAGCGCGCTGATGATGTGGCTGCAGCCTGAGAAGGCAGCCGCACAACAGGGGCACGCACTGCCACTGAAGACGGCCATGTGCCCTCTACCGCCTACAGGAACACGGTGGGTGCCCGCCGTTCTTTCTAGCTTGTCATCTCCAGCGCTGAGCAGAGAACAGGGAGGAAAGAGAAGCAGCTGATGGGCAAAGAGCACTGTGGGAGACAACGGCAGCACTGCTGGACATTTGCAATGAGGTTCCAGGGCTGCTGGAGAAATCTCTGATTCCCCAGGTGATACAATCTGAAAGCAAGGTGTTCGCTTGAAAATGAGAGAGGATCGTGCCAGGTATCTTTCTGGGGTGGCGTCTGGAGACAATACACAAGCCACTGTGTTGAACTCCCAGCAGGCTTACCAGGAAGCATCTGAAATCAGTAAGAAAGATGAGCAGCCTGCACACCCAATCCAACTGGGCCTGGCACTTAATTCCTCAGTCTTTTGTTATGAGATTCTAAATTCTCCTGAAAAGGCCTGCAGCCTGGCAAACGCGGCATTTGGTCAAGCAGTTGCTGGATTGGATGCACTGCATGAAGGTTCTTATAAAGACGGCACTCCCACCATGCGGTGAGTTCGGGACAGCCTCACTCTGTGGACATCAGGAAACCAGGGAGACTCAGGAGATGCTGGAGAGGGAGAGAACTGCCTCTGTCATGCCCTGCGATCCGTTGTTCAGTGTCACCCTGTACCACCCACATACATCCCTTTGTGAGATTAAAACAAAAGACTTGTGCATCGACTTGCGATTTTTCACAGCCTCAGCCTAGAAAAAATGGTTCATGGGATAAACAGCTGGCATTGGTATCTAAAACCCAGACTGGTTGCATAAATGGCATGGCATTCTGAAGTTTTGGTTCTGATGAACATTGGCAAGATTACTGTGTGTTTAATTTTCTTAAAGCTGAACTCTGTGATGATGGGTTTTGTAATTCAGCAGAACTCTTACTGACAGGAAAAATAGACCCGAATGTTGTGTAAGTCTTTAGAATGTTTAATCCAATATCAAAATAGTCACTGAAATACGATTCTATTGGAAAGTTGTAGAGAAAGGTAGAGAGATTATGTTGTGTGATGCTGGGATGTAGAGTGAGACACCATCATTTGGCATTTGAGTTTAACGGTAATTCACAGTGATGCTGACTGTTCAGAGCTTATAGACACTGGAGCTGTTTGGGCTACTGGCGCTCAAAAGTTCATGACCACAAATGTCCACAGCATCTTCCTCGGAGGAAACTCAAATCCTGAAGTTGAAATTCTTTGTGACAGATAACTTGCTTGCGACACTGTGAAAAATTCTGGTGCTCATATGACACACCTGACTAAATCCCCTTTCCTCCAGCGATATGTTACTGATTTGCAGCTTGTGCTTCAAGAGTGGAATTATTTTTCATTGTTAACACTGAGCTAAAAAAAAATGCTGTGTTTTATGTTTTATGAATGCTCTAATCTGTTTCCTGGCTAATATCTTTTTTTTTTTTTTTTTGGTGTGAGGAATTTAATGAGACAATGTATACGAAGTGCTCAGAACACCAGAGATACGCAGCATTCACCCCGAGTGTTAGCCACTCTCATTATAGCACAGATGTCCCTTCTCCCACATGCCTTCACCCCACATTCCTGGATAATATCTTTAAGGATAATGCTCTGAGTCAGGCATGGCTGTGCGTGCCTATAGTTCCAACTACTTGGGAGGCAGAGACAGGAGGACCACCTGAGCCCAGGAGTTTAAGGCTGTAGAGTCCTATGGTAGCACCTGTGAATAGCCACTGCATTCTCACATGGGCAACGTAGCAAGACCTTGTCTCCAAAAAAAAAGGATGTTCTATAGAGATTGCCTTTCACTTGAGGAGTACTCAGGCTTTAGGTTCTTCCTAGTTTGGGGCTCTTATTTATTTATTTATTTATTTAGACAGGAGGTCTTCCTCTGTGGCCCAGACTGAGGTGCAATAGCACAATCTCAGATCACTGCAACCTCTGCCTCCTGGGTTCAAGCTGTTCTCCCACCTCAGCCTCCTGAGTAGCTGGGATTACAGGCGTGAGACATCACAGGCCGGCTAATTTTTATATTTTTAGCAGAGATGGGGTTTCACCATATTGGCCAGGCTGGTCTTGAACTCCTGATCTCAGGTGACCTCAGTTTCCCAAAGTGCTGGGATTATAGGCATGCTTGGGGCTTTTAGATTTTGAAATCTAAACATTCATTGCCCCTGTCCCTTTTGACTGTTGACTTTGGTTTTCTCTTCTCTCTCTAAATTTCTGTCCTTCTGCTTTCTTACATTGTTTTCTTTTTGAATTCTTGCTTTATCTGTCTTTTGTTCACTTTTTAATGCTACATATAGGCAGGGGTGAGAGACATGAGCGAGCACCTTGGTGAGCAAGGCTTGCTTTAAAGAGTTGAAAAGAGGTGCCTGAGCTACAGCTCTGTCTACCTCCAGTTCTCAACCTAGTGTTGCTCTTCAGCCACACCATGATCTGAATCAAAAGAGTATTTAAAAATATCCAGTATTTCTCCCTGCATTGAGGCTGACCCTGATCACGCTTGTAAGTACCTGTCATCAGGTCTGCCAAGTGCACCCATGCAGCTTCGCTCTCAGAAGTGTTTAAACAAGACGCTAGCACTCAGGGCAGTAGTGTGGACACTGCGCAGGAGAGGCTGGAGAGGATCCAGGCCCTTCAGTCTCCCAGGGTCTCCCTCCACCCCTGACATTCCACCTGGCTTCAGGGTCCATCTGTTTGTGCATCCGCCTAGATGAAAAAAAAATTCATGCACTGACTCAAAATAAACCAAAAAAGAAAAAAACGACAATAAAAATCCCTCCCTCCTTTGTAGCTGAACAAAAACGTGCGTTCAGTTAATACTTGCTGCTTGAAAATGAGTACTGAATGTGGAATCAAGCTTGTCTTGTTTGTGTGTCCGGTAGCTTTGTTTTTTCTTACCGGTATTCTGCCTGACGTTTGCTTCTCTGATAGTTATATTTATTGCCTAGCAAGCATACCTGTGGCTGGGAAAATAGAATAGAAAAAAAAAAGAAAAAGAAAAAGAAAGAAAAAAGAAACAAAACGAAAAATGGCTGGTTATTGATGACTAGATTCGTGTATGTCTTTTAAACACTTATTATTTTGCCTTACATGGAATAATCAAGAAAAAGGTAAAAATTCAAAAGTGAAATAAAAACTCTATCAGTTAAGAGAGACTTTTGATTTTTCCTTTTCAGATGGCACTTAAAACACTTCAATTATACATTCCATTATTATGTGTGGATGTTAGCCAATAAACCTGTTGAGTAAAAGGCTTGACTTCCTTATGAATACTGAAAAACTTTATTTTGAATTTTTGTGGGTACATAGTAGGTGTATATATTTATGGGGTAACAAGACATTTTGATACAGGCATGCAATGCATAATAAAACACATTGCATCAGGGCAAATGAGGTATCCTCTTCACTCTTACTTATTATTATTATTTATTTTTTGAAACAGAATCTTCCTCTGTTGCTCAGGCTGGAGTGCAGTGGCACGATCTCAGCTCACTGCAGCATCCGCCTCCTGGGTTCAAGCAATTCTCCTGCCTCAACCTCCCAAGAATCTGGTATTACAAGCATACACCACCACAACTGGCTAATTTTTGTATTTTTAGTAGAGGTGGGGTTTCACCATGTTGGTGAATAGGCTGGTCTCGAACTCCTGACCTCAAGTGATCCTCCCGCTTTGGCCACCGAAAGTGCTGGGGTTATAGGCCGGAGCACCATGCCCGGCCTTCCCCTTCACTCTTAAGTGAGAAATATTTTTCTACTTTTTCCATCATGGAGTTTATGATTTAAAACAGAAGAGGGAAAGCCATCTTATGCTTCTGCACTTACTGCACTATTAGGTTCATTTAACAGAAAACATATTTCTTGAGGATGTTGGCTGCCCAGAGTTTTAAAATCTGAGTGGACAGGTTTCCCATTAAGAGGTTTATGAATTTTAGGGAAGGTATTCACTGGACACATCTAGATGCCCTGTTGTGTATTGTTGCAAAGTATGAAGACTTTGTTTGGATCTCACCCCATTATAGGTATTTTTCTCTTTTTGGTGTCTAAAATCTACCAGGTATGAATATATGGCGAGGACGAGGCAAATATGTCCTGCCTGTAATATGCCAGTTTAATTGTTCGTGGAATTTGTGAATGACGTGGAATGGGAAGTGAGGGGAGAGTGAAGTGTGGGGATGGGAATCTCAAGAGCTGGTCTTGGCAATGTGTGACTTGCCACAGTCAGGCCGGGGTGTGGTGGCTCACGCCTGCAAGCCCAACAGTTTGGGAGGCTGAACGGGGAGCATCACTTGAGGCCAGGAGCTCAGACAAGCCTGGGCAACACAGAAAGCCCATCTCTACAAAGAAATAAAAATAAAAATTAGTAGTGCATAGTGGCGCCTGTGGTCCCAACTGCTTGGGTCTGTTTAGGTCACCACTGTCTCCCCAGTACCAGGATCCCTTGAGCCCAGAAGTTCAAGGCTACAATGAGCCCTGATGGTGCCACTGCACTCCAGCCTGGGTGAGAGAGGGAGACCCCGTCTCTAAAAAAAAACAAAAAGAAAAAAGAAAGAGCAAACCTCTGTGAATGGTGGAATTCATTGACTTTGGTCAAAGACTGAGATCACCTGTAAGAGGGGGGACCGTTTGCTGCTAGATTAGCTTGGTTCCATTGCGACATGTTTTCATAACTCCTGCACATTGCCATTATGGAGGGTTGCTATGTCTATTCGTGTGATAATCTGGTTATCATCTTTCTACTCCACCAGACTAGAAACCCTACGAGCCCCAGGGCTGAGTCGGTTTTGTGCACTGTGCTATTCCCACCACCCAGGCCAGTGCCCAGCACAGGGAAGGTGTGCAGTACACTTAGGATCAAAGGTGTATCCTTTGCTGTATCTCACATAGCTGTGTGACTGGCCTCAGCCCCTTTAGCCTCCCAATAGTTCTTAGAAATGATTGTAGAGAAGTGTGGATGTCTGGACTGGGAAAGGGGAGACAGGAAACTTTCCTGTATGGCAGAATAGCAACCTCTACGCAGGGCACAGAGCTACTCACTGTTTAGTCAGCTATCAATTAAGAACTTTTCATGTGCCTGCTACTGGTGAGACAGTGGTGGCCTAAACAGACATGAGCTCTGCCACATGGTTTTTGTTCTTCTGGAATTTACAGTCTGGTGAGGGAGATAGACAATAGTAAAAGAGCCACAGACGTGAGTGGACAATTACAAACTGAGGGCAGCAGACCAACCCTGAAAAGTCGAGGGTCTGGCATCTGTAAGAGCATCCATCAGTGGAGCCCAGCATAGAACTGAGGAGTCAGGGGAGGCTTCCCATAGGGAGCCACGCTTCTGCTGAGATGGTATCTGGAACAGAGAGGCCTGTGCAAAGGCCCTGTGTCTAGAGGAAGCTGAACTTGTTCAAGGACCTGCCAGAGGACAAGATGTCAGGAGATGAGAGGTTAGAACATGAGAGGTTAATGGCAATGTGCAGGAGTTATGAAAACATGTCACAAAGGAACCAAGCTCATCTAGCAGCACGGGGTCCCCCTTTTATAGGTGAGCCCAGTCTGACCAAAGCCAGTAAACTCCACCATTCACATAGGTTTGCTGTTTATTTTTTATTTTTGTGTTTTTAGAGACAGGGTCTCGCTCTGTCACCCAGGGTGGAGTCAGGGCTCACTGTAGCCTTGAACTTCTGAGCTCAAGGGATCCTCCTAGCTCAGCTGCCCAAACAGCTAGGACCACAGGCACCATCATGGAACTCTAAAAGTAGGGGAGCCTGGTGCCAGGTGAGGCACAGAGGTCAGCAGAGGCCAGATCACATGACCCTTAGGTGTCAAAGGTTTCAGTCTTTATTCTTAAAGAATGGGTGGTCTTGAAGTAAAGCAGAGTGTGGTATAATAGGCGAATCTGTTATTTATTGCTGTGTAACAAATTACCCCAAAGTGTAGTGGCATAAAACAACTTATATTGTTATCTCACAGTTCTTTGAGGTAGGAATTTTTAGCTGGGTCCTCTGCCTCTGGGTCTCCCACAAGGTTACAATCCAGTGTCAGTGGGAGCCGCAGCTATCTCAAGGATTCCTAGGGAGAAGGTTCATTTCCAAGGTCACCAAGTGGCTGTTGGCAGACCTCAGGCCTTTGCTCACTGCCAGCTGGAGGCATTTCTTCATTGTCTCATGAGCCTCTCCCTAAGGCTTCTCACAACATGGCAATTTGATTCCCCCTGAATGGTAAGGCAGGAGAGGGAGACAACATTCTTTTTGTAACCAAATCTGAAATGTGACATTCTGTCACTTTTACAATATTCTATTCATAGAAACAACTCACCTGCTGCGGCCCACACTCAGGAGGAGATTGTACCAGGGAGTGAATGCCAGGGGGTGGGAATGTCTGGCTGCCAGTGGAGATGCTGCCTACTGCAGTCTGGAGAACAGATTGGAGGGATAAGAATGAACATAGCGAGAAGATTCAAAGACTCCTGCAGGAGTCCAAGCAAGGGACGGTTGCAGACTGTAGCTTGGAAGAAGCCGGTAGCTGTGGTAACGATGGACACCAGGTGTATATATTGGAGAGACACTTAGAAGGTAAAATTGACAGGTAGTAGCTTAGATATGGGTTGAATATGAGAGAAAAGGAAGAGAATGTTACAGAGCATTCTTAGGTGTCTGTCTTCTACACTGCATAGACTGGGGCCATTTATGGAGTCAGGGACCGTGAGACAAGGGCCAGGTTAATGGGGAAAGAACAGGGGTTCCATCTTGAAAGGACTGGCATGTATCTTGAAATGATACACAAGGACCCTGAGATTCCGAATCACTTTACTGGACATCTTGTGCATGCAGGGAGATGTCTAAGTCTTGAGCTCAGAGATACAGGTTTGATGTTTAAGAGTGGGAGCATCAGCAGGTTGCCTTGTGAAGAAAGTTCAGGCTGATGAGGGGTGGATGCGGGCCTGAGTCTTGGTGAGCTCCCCATGACATGGTGGGTAGAGAAGGAGCAGCCTAAAAGAAGGTAGATGAGGTAGGGCTATAACAGAGAGACAACGGTCAAGGAGGGGCTATTTCAGAGGCACAGAGGGGAGAACATTCAGGAAGGAGGGAGTGGCTGACAGCACCGGGTCTGCTGGGACACCAAGTAGGGAGGGGACCACTGATGACCATCACTCATCAGCAGACACTTACAGAGCACCTGCTAAGCGTCAGGCCCTGCGAGCCTCCATTTGTTGTCACCTTCCTGCACGTCTCAGTGTAGGGGATATGTGGGAACCGAACACCTGTCGTATACTTTTAAATCCCCCAGCCACAATGCTAGCTGCCAAATCAATGTTAGCGGCTGCTTGACATCTCAATTTTTCCAAGGGCCTGGCTGGATGGGATGGGTGTTTTGCATGCAGCCCCTAGACTGGCTGCGTAAGGCTGGGAACTCCATAACAAAACAGACACCAGGACCATGGTCCCAGGAGACTCTAAGTCAGTGGGTCAAAGAGAACTAGGCAATTGATTTAAAATAGTCAGGTTTTTTTTTCTGGTGCACAGGCAGGATGGGGAGCCCCTTAGAGGTCTGGGCTGAATTCTGATTCCTCCAAGAGTCAGTGCTTCCACCCCCACAGGTCACTTGCTGAGCCTCCTTTTCCCACCATGACAGGTAAGGAGGACAGCAGTTGCCCACTAGGTTGTTGTATTGAATGGGATCCTGTTTGTGGAAGCCCTGGAGTAACGTCTCAAAAGAGTCCCAAGTCCAAGGTGGTTGAGGATGGTGCCACTCAGGCATTAATGTGCGTGAAGCACCTGGAGAGCCTGTAAAACGTACATTCGGCTTTGGTCACCATGGGTGGGGCTGTGAATCTGTCTTTATAGCACACTCCCGTCTGAGTCAATGCTCTGTGGTGTGAACCACGGGTCCTTTGGATGGTAATGGTTGATGAAATTTGCATGTGGTGTTATGCATGACCTCCTAGCTGAGGTCTTCATGATGTTCGCATTTGATGACATCATCACAAGATTGCTTCATGTTTCATAAATGGTATCTTCTGCAATACTAGTAACCAAAAGAAAAGCCATTCTAACCTCTGAGCCAACAATCATAGAAACAGTGAACCCTCCAGCTACGAGCACTGTGATAATAAAAAGAGAGCAGCCCACAAGAGCCTCGGCAACAGGAGAATGTAACACTCAGTCAAACTCGTAATTGTAAACCACTGCACGAGCAGCATATGTTGCCTAGGCATATGAATCAATCAACCCCACCCACTGCAAATGCAGGATATTTCAATATGCTTGATTCCAAAGTACTTTTGATTAAAAAGCTTATTCAGGGGGTAAATGCAAATTACCTCTAGGTGTGTTCCCTTCAGCCAGCTGTTGAGGAATCTTAAGCACAAGGGTTCAGCACCCATAGATTTTACTCTGTGCAAGCCCAGTGATGCACTGTTTTCTTAGGCAGGGATTCTGAGTATGTCTTTCAGAGCTGCAATTTTCAGCAGCACAACCAGGGCATTTAAAAGGATGATCATGAGAGTGAGATTCAGGTGATTGGAGGTGCTCACAGTTTCATGAAGGGGGTTATTCATATGGGATACAGCCCAGGATGACACGTGCTGGACCTCTTTTAAGTTGATGAGGTTTGCAACAGGCTCTGACAAGCAGAGTATGTAGAGAGAGGAAATACATTTTGAAATTATGCAGGTAAAGGAAATCATGCTCTCATGGTTGTAGAGAGGGCTTGCGAGCAGAGAGAGGAGAAAGCAGAAAGGGTTTGTAGAGGCCCCAGTATTCTGGAATAGCCTTGACTTCAAGGAGACCACTCTAATGTCCCCACGGTCACCCTATGATTTGTCACACCAAAAATATCATTACCACGAGGGGCAGGCACTAACATTTCTTTGTGCTCATGTTGTTTCCAGGCACTTTATGTACTTTTTTTTTTTTTAGACGGAGTCTTACTCTGTTGCCCAGGCTAGAGTGCAGTGGCACCATCTCGGCTCACTGCAACCTCCACCTCCCGGGTTCAAGCAATTCTTTGCCTCAGCCTCCCAAGTGCTGGGATTACAGGCGCATGTCACCACGCCTAGCTAATTTTTGTATTTTTAGTAGAGATGGGGTTTCACCTTACGGGTCAGGCTGGTCTCGAACTCCTGACCTCAAACGATCCACCCACCTCAGCCTCCCAAAGTGCTGGGATTACAGGCATGACTTTTTCTTATTTAATACTCAAAACAACCTTAGGGGGTGGGACTATTATTATTCCCACTTTGGGATGTGAAAACTAAGGTTCAAAGTAATGTAAGTAGAAGCAATGAGGACAGGATTGGAGTGCGACTGAGCAGCATGTGGGATTGCATGATACTCTTCCATGTCTGCTCACAGGAGCTTGGCCGAAGACACAGCAGCAGCCTGGCCAGTGTCGTCCCCACTCCCCACTTCTGCCATGCACTGCTTTCCGCTGATAGCAGCTCTGCCACCCACACTTCTCAGAGGTCACATCTTGTCTAAGAGCAGTGTCCCTGATGTATTTTAAATAAAAAGTAGTATTTTTAGAAAATGCATACAGCGGAACCCTCAGGTCTGGGTGTGTGCATGTGTGTGCCCGTGTGTGTGTTTCAGACCCCTTGCACTTCACCATACTTTGAGGAGGAAATGGGGAGGTTGTCCCAATCACGACTGATTTCCTTCCAGAATGGAAGTTAATCTGTTTTAGAGAAAATAATGTGGCATTTTACATACATATAGCAGTGAAGTTAAAATTTCATCCTGGTTACACATGCAAAGGAGCAATACTGACTCCCAACACTGGAGTTTGCCCTCAGTTTTAGCTGCTACTGTGTCTCCTCTGCACCAAGGACCTTTGTCCATCTCTCCACTGTTTGTTAGCAACGCTGCTGACTCCAAAACCCTTAATCGCTCTCAAAACAGCTCAACTTGTAAAGAACTCTGGAGGGGTAAAGATGGAGAATGTTTCATGTCAGTATCAAAGAGGAGGCTGTGCTTGTGTCTTCTGGGGCCAGTTTCACAGAAATTTTGTCGCATCTGGCTTTCCGAAGGCTCAAATGTTATAAATTATTTGTTCCTTCTTATAGCTTTTGTCAATTGAAAGGTTTTGTCCTTTGTGAGAATGTAAAAGCTGAAGTCTTCATTATATCTTACTGAGAAAGGTCATACTGAGTTTTTTTCTGACGGGAGGTGGTGGGTGAGGCAAGCAGAACAGACCGTCTAGGAATAATTCAGAGAGAAACTGAAAGGGTGGAAGGAGACTTCAGTGAGCCTCAGAGGAAATAGCCTGGGCTCCGCTTTTCCAGGTAGAATAGGGACAGTTGGGCTAAGTTTGCAGGGAAAGCAAAGAGCAAATATAACATTTTACTGTGGTAGTGATGGTGAAAGGGTCTGAACTTAATCTGAGTGGCGAGTCCATTTTGGGGCTTGGCTGTCACATTCAAATGGTTACTGTGAAATAAAGCCTTTCTGTCTGTGCACCAGAATCACTGCTTTTGTCTACGTATTTTCTGAAAGGTGCTTCTCATTCTATTGCCCTTTACTTATCAGCATCATCAATGTGAATATTATGAATGAGTTTTATGCACTGCACAAATATCATTGTCAGAAAGATATTCCAAAGCAGGGAACATTAGATAAAATCAACAAAGGTTGGAGAAGACCCATCTGTCCTCTCCGCCGCCACCTGGGTGCAGGTTCTCACTGTCTCTTTCTAGACAACCGCAATAGCTTCATAACTCTTCTTCTTCTTGCCCTGGGTCTCTTGCTGTGAAAAATCTGTGTTGTTCTGCACAGCCACTCTGGGACACAGGCTTGTGGCACACTGTGACTGGGAGTCCTCGCCATGCAAACACAAGATGAGGAAAGAGCCAGTAAAGAGCTTGTCACTTCCACTGACGTCGTTAGCAAGAACCTGTGCACCACTTAACTGTGACAGAGCTTGGGAAATGTCATCCATCTCTGTGCCCAGGGAGACGAGAAAGATGTGGGCATTGGAGAGTACCAGCAGACCCTGCCACAGGGGCCAATCCTTCTCAGGCTGGCCGCAGCCTGCCCTTTTCCTTGTTGCCCCACCCCCAGCCTCAACCATGGGGCTGCATGTCTTTGCACATGCTGATGCTCCTGCCCACAGTTCTCACCTGCCTCCTGTTCTGGGCATGTTCCACCTGAGCATTTCTCTCCTGTGAAACTGCCCTAGAACACCCAAGCGGCGAAACACTTTCTAAGTGTAATGGGCTGTGTTTTCTTACGAGGCTGTGTTTTCTCATGAGCCTGTTCAGAAATACATTGCCTTGTATTTGTATAGAATTGTAAAGGATCTTGAAGAGCCCAGACAAATGTTAAAGAATAAAAACAAACTTGAGGGACTCTCAGTGCCAGACTTCAAGATTTACAATAAAACTTTGCTAATTAGGACACTGTGGTATTGACATAAAGACAAATAGACCAATGGAAGAGGCTAGTGGATCCAGAAATAGCCTGCACATAAATGGTCACAGAATTGACACAAAGCTACTCCTGCAATTTAGTGAGTGAAGAATTTTTTTTCAATAAATGATGCTACATCAACTCCATATCTATTTGGAAAATATGAACTAAGCTCTTAGCTCACCTCATTTACAAAAATTAATTCGACATGGATCAATACCTTAAGTTGAAGGTTAAAACAATGATGATTTGAGAATGAAATGTGAGAGAATATCTTCATGACCTTGGGATGGGTAAAGATTCCTTAGACATGATCCATAAGCACTAACAATAAAGAAAAAAGTGATACATTAAACTTCATTAAAATTAATGAATTCTACTCTTTGAAATACACTATTGAGTAAAATGACAAGCCAGAATTTTGGAGAAGATAATCACAATGCATATGTCCAACAAAGGACTCGTGTTCTGAGTATCTAAAGAACACATTCAAATAAATAAAAGACAATTTTTTTCAGACAAAAGAATTAACAGACATGTCCCCAAAGAGGACATACAAAATGGGCAAGAAATACGGAAATATGTTTAATATAATTACTCATCAGAGAAACGCAAATTAAACTCACCATGAAACATCACTGTACATTCAACAGAATGAACAAAATTCAAAAGACTGACAATGCCAAGTGCTGGCAGGGATGGCAAATACACAGAACTCTCACCCACTGCTGCAAAGGGGCAAAGGGTGGATCAGTTGCTTTGAAAAACTGGAACTATCTACTCAAACTAGATCTATGCCTATCTTGTGACCCAGAAATATCAGTTACCTGTAGGTGTTGTCAGGCTGAGCTCTTTTGCTAAAGCAACTGCTGACCCCTAGTCAGAGCGTGAAACGTCATGACTAACTAATAGTGGTGCTTTGCACCTGTGGATTTGAGGAGCACCACGTGGGCTGTGCCGGCTTGTCAGCATTGTTCATTGGTAACAGATGATTTGTACCTGGTGTTGCTGAGAATCCTAGAGGGCTCCGCCATTGCAGCCATGGTGTTCTGAAGTGCCTGATAGATGTAAAAATTAGAGGGAGAAACAAACATGTTTTGAAAATATCTTTGTTAAAATTCATATGAAATGTTGTTTTGGGGGGAGAATGGCCAAACTGAGGGAATGTGTGCTCTTTCTGGGTCCACAAGTGGGCGTACTTTCTTGGGCAGGAACTTCCCAGTGACAGGCCCTACCTGCCTTCCCCCATGTCTCCATCCAGGAGACTTAACGGTCTTTGTTTAACTTTGGCACATGCGGGAAAGGATCAAAGATCAGTCACTCCAGTGGAAGTTTAAAGGAACTCTTTTCATTAGCCAGGGGACTTAGAGAAGGTGGGAATTCCTCCCAGGTTAAAAGTCCCCTTCTTCTTCACCTCCTTGGATTCCATACTTGGATCCCCTTCCACTACCTTTGTGGAAGCTGCTTTCTCTCTCCTGGTTTCCATCTTTCTGGATTCTCTCACTCAGTGTGAGAGGGCCCTTCCTTCCCTGATTTTCCCCCTCTGGGAACCCTTCTCAGGAGAAAGCAGCTTTTCTTTCTCCTCACTCAGTGTGAGAGCTATCTGTTTCTCTCTCTCCTCCTTCTTCTTTTTTCTCTCTCTTTCTCTCTGCCTAAATAAATCACTTTCTGCAAAAACTTTTTGGGTCCAGTATTTACTTGCGAGTGCACCGTGCCCAGTGTGGTCCCTCCCTCTCCCATTCTTGGGAGAGGGAGAGACCAAGAGCCTGGAGCACACCAGGGAGCAAGCTAAACCTCCCCTGCACCCCAAAACCTGGAAACAAAACCACCTGTTGAGTAATCTGCAGTGTGTTTGAACCCTGGTTCAGAGGAGTCGAGAGAGGGGTGAAGTGTAGAGAGCTTGTGCCACTGCGCTCACAGTGAGGCAAGATGAACCATTATCTGTTATGTCTGTGCATTTTGTTTTACTTATCTCTGTATATAGTGTATATAAAGGACAAATGAGTCCTAGTTTATATCTAGTTTTTCTAGATGTTAAAGAGGGTGCCAGCGTACGGCAAAAGTACAGTTAGTGAACTCATATATTTCGTACATTTTGTTTTAAAATTCCAAGGAAAGATTGTCTTCTGAAAAGCTGAGCATTCTGTCTCACTGGGTTGACGGAGCTGGGACGGATCCTAGGCCAGAATGTCCATATTTCAAAGACTCTTTCAAATTATTACTATGGTTACATGTGTGCAGTTTATTCCAGACTGCTGTGTACATAGTGGACAAATTTACTCCTTACCTGAAACATCTAGACTGTCTAGATGTCTAAAGTGCCTGATATGTGTTCAATGTTGAGGTGGCAACATAGCACTTTGTAAATATCTTTTTGCTGAAACTTGTGGGAAATACTCTTTTTTTGGAAACTGAATTGTCAGTAGTATAGTACGTCTATACTTGTTCAATGACTTAGAGGAAGTGAGAGGAAGGAAATTGCAAAAGGTAATATGCTAGTGTGCTCATACTTGGACATTTTCAGACACCATTTTTCTGTATGTTTTGTGCATTTTGTTTTGCTGTGCATATAGTGAACATAATGAAAAAACGAGTCTTAATTTTGCAGCATCTAGTCTCCAGATGTTTAAGAGGTTTCCAGTGTACGGCAAAGTACCAAGAAAATTAGCATATTTTTATTCCTTGTGTTGAAATTTATAGGAAGACTTGTCTTCTGTCAATGACTTTTGGATAGAAATTTGCTCATCTCTAAGCATTACATGTGCCTGTACTTGTCCACTGGATTGAAGGCAGATAGAAAAAAGTGAGGAGAGAATGGTTCAAGGCCAAAAAGATCATTCTAGAAGATACTTCACATTATAACTATTGCTATATGTATACAATTTTATTTAATGGTGCTGTGTACATGGTGGACAAGTTAAATGAAATATCTAGTCTTTCTAGATATTTGAAAATGCTTGATTATTCATTTATTTATTTTTATTTTTATTTATTTTTTGTGACAGGGTCTCACTCTGGTACCCAGACTGGAGTGCAGTGGTGCAATCTCGGCTCACTGCAACCTCCGCCTCTCAGGCTCAAGTGATTCTCCTGCCTCAGCCTCTCCAGTAGCTGGTGTTACTGGTGTGCACCACTACCACCCTGCTGATTTTTGTATTTTTATGAGACATGGAGTTTCACCAGGTTGGCCAAGCTGATCTTGAACTCCTGACCTTAAATGATTCACCTGCCTCAGCCTCCCGAAGTGCTGGAATTACAGGCATGAGCCACTACACCTGGCAGGCGATTATTTAAAAGTAGAAGTAGTATAATCACATTTTTTAAATTTGTAAATAGCTTTTAAAAAAAACAGATGGGAAATACTATTTGGAAGTAGAGTTTTTGAACTACCTCTGCAAACAGTATGCTCTCTGTACTTGTTTATTGGGTTGAGGGTGGTGAGAGGGAAGAAATTGCAAAAGGTGTTTTGCTAGTGTTTGTTAGAGACTTTAAGCTTAATCCATTGCTTGTGTGTTGCATGCATTTTATTTATCTTTGCTATACTGTACGTATTGTATATATACTGGACAAATGAGTCCTAATTTTATAATATCTAGACCAGTCTGTAGATAGTAAAGAGGTTGCCAATCTATGACAGAAATAGAGTTAGTAAATTAGCATATGTTGTACACTTTGTTAAAATTCATAGAAAGACTGTCTTCTGAAAAGGACTTTTGGAAGTGAAATAACATCAGCTCTAAATGACCCATGTGCCTATATCCAATTGTGATGGTGAAGAGAAGTTGAAAGGAATGAAAGGTTCTAGGACAGAATGTTCCTATTAAGAAGACACTTTCAGTATAACCACCGATATGTATGTATAGTTTATTCAACACTACTGTACATATAATGGACAAACATGTCTTATTTAAAACATCATCTAGTCTTTCTAGATGTTTAGAAGTGCACAAAGTATGTTAAAAGTAGAGGTAAATAACACATTTTGTAGATATCCTTTTGATGTGAAATATTGTCTTTTAGAAATTAAGCAATCCAATTCCCTGAACCATACACATTATTATATTTGTGCTAGTTTGGGGAGGAAGGAGGAGCAGAAGTGCAAAAGGCTTTATACCAGTGTGTTTATGGTGAGTCACATTCACCATTGCCCCTTACATCGGCATTTTCTTTTCCTTTTTTTTTTTTTGAGATGGAATTTCACTCTTGTTGCCCAGGCTGGAGTGAAATGGAACGATCTCGGCTCACCGCAACCTCTGCCTCCCGGGTTCAAACGATTCTCCTGTGCAGGCTCTCAAATAGCTGGGATTACAGACATGCACCACCATGCCCAGCTAATTTTGTATTTTTAGTAGAGATGGGGTTTCTCCATGCTGGTCAGGCTGGTCTCAAACTCCCGACCTCAGGTGATACGTCCACCTTGGCCTCCCAGAGTGCTGGGATGACAGGTGTGAGCCACTGTGCTCAGCCAATAGTGGGTATTAAAATATAAGCCATAATGCTCAAAGTATGTTAAAAAATAGATGTAGTAAAACAATCTATCTATAAATGTTCTTTTGTTAGATTTTAGGAAGGCCTGTCTTCTGGGAATAATCTTTGTTACTCCACCTCTTAGAGCCAGATATAGCCCTATACTTAGTCACTGGGATGGTGGAAGAGGGAGAAAAGGAAGGGTGAAAGAAAGGGCTCTTTGCTGGTATCTTCACATCTAGAAGATAGTTTCAGATGGTAACCATAGGTCTCTGTGCCCATTTTTAGTAAAGTGCCTGTGTGTAATTCTGGACAAAATTCATTATTTTGCAATATCTAAGCTTTATGAATATCCTGGGGAGAGCCGGCAGCCGCCAGAGACCAAGCCCTAAGGAACGCGCAGCGCTTATGGAGGCATGCAGCTGGGGGCTGAAACTCGCCTGGGGTGTGTGCAGAAGGCTGGGGCGAGTAGAGAAGGGGGGCGCAACCCAGGGGTGTTGGGGTCCGCGCCAGTTGCACATGTGCTAGGGCCACAACTGAAGTCGGAGCACGCGGCCCGAGTAATGGCAATGTAGACGCAGCTTGAAGCAAATGCAGATGCTTCAGTGGAAGAAGAAAGGTCTGGCCTACGACCCATTTCATGGTTAGAGCAGTGTGGCATAAATGCCAACGATGTGAAAAACAATTGGAAGAAGCTGGATTCCATACTGTGGAGACTGCTGCCTATGCACCAAAGAAGGAGCTAGTAAATATTAAGGGTATCAGGAAGCCAAAGCTGATACAATCCTGGCTGAAGCAGCTAAATTAGTTCCAGTGGGTTTCGTCATGCGCCTGAATTCCACCAAAGGCGGTCAGAGATCACACAGATTACTACTGGCTCCAAAGAGCTTGACAAACTACTTCAAGGTGGAATTAAGACTGGATGGATCACAGAAACGTTTGGAGCATTCCGAACTGGGAAGACTCAGATCTGTCATACATACACTGGCTGCCACCTGCCAGCTTCCCATTGACTAGGGTGGAGGTGAAGGAAAAGCCATGTACATTGACACCAAGGGTACTTTAGGGCAGAATCGCTACTAGCAGTGGCTGAGAGGTATGGTCTCTCTGGCAGTGATGTCCTGCATAATGTAGCACATGCTTGAGCATTCAACACAGACCGCCAGACCCAGCTCCTTTATCAAGCATCAGCCATGATGGTAGAATCTAGGTATACACTCCTTATTGTAGACAGTGCCACCACTCTTTACAGAACAGACTACTCGGGTCGAGGTGAGCTTTCGGCCAGGCAGATGCACTTGGCCAGGTTTTTGTGGATGCTTCTGTGACTTGCTGATGAGTTTGGTGTTGCAGTGGTAATCACTAATCAGGTGGTAGCCCAGGTGGATGGAGCAGCCATGTTTGCTGCCCATCCCAAAAAACCTATTGGAGGAAATATCATCGCTCATGCATCAACAACCAGATTGTATCTGAGGAAAGGCAGAGGAGAAACCAGAATCTGCAAAATCTACCACTCTCCCTGTCTTCCTGAAGCCGAAGCTATGTTTGCCATCAGTGCAGACGGAGTGGAAGATGCCAAAGACTGAATCATTGGTGTTTTTTTTCCTATGACAAACCTTAAGTGCAGCAGCCTAATGGGAGTGCACTGCCCTGCTCCCTGGGATTCTGCACAGCCCTCTTCCTGTTGTGACTGCCAGGAAGAGGCTTCCGGGAAAACAGCTATTGTGTCAGCTTTTCTGATGGTGTAAACAGGAGACAGGCCAGTAGTCACAAACTAATCTAAAATGTTTATTCCTTCTGGAGTGTAAAAAAAATTATTTTATTTATTTATTTTCTCATTTCAAGCACATATTTTTCATCAGGACACAAGAAGACCTTACATACATTCTAATACACATGGGGGAGCGGTGATGAGAACTAGAGCTAGCAGATAACAGGGAGGAGAATAAGTGGGACAAAGTCATCTCACATCATGTTTCTTGTTTTCTTTTTTCTTCTTTTTTTTTTTTTTTGAGACGGAGTCTCGCTCTGTAGCCCAGGCAGGAGTGCAGTGGCTCGATCTTGGTTCACTGCAACCTCTGCCTCTTGGACCTGGTTCAAGCAATTCTCCTGCCTCAGCCTCCAGAGTAGCTGGGATTACAGGTACGCACCACCATGCCCAGCTAATTTTTGTATTTTTAGTAGAGACGGGGTTTCAACATGTTGGCCAGGCTGGTCTTGAACTCCTGACCTAGTGATCCACCCACCTCGACCTCCCAAAGTGCTGGGATTACAGGCGTGAGCCACCGTGCCCAGCCCATGTTTCTTATTAAATACCTACGTGTTCATTATATATTATAGCATTGTTCTATCTTCTCACATTACCCACAATATCACTAAATAACGACTGCTTACAACTGTCCTCCTTCCCAGTACTGGTCTGACGCAGCAGGCCCATGGCAAAGTCTTCCATTCCCAGTACTACCTGAGGATTGATTATTGTACTTTTTGCTAAAGCCCTTGATGCAAGGCTGACATCAAAAAAATTTAATGCATTATTGGTTCAAGAAAATGCTAGTGCACTATGGATGCCTTTGGGGGAAATTTTGTTTAAATAAATATGGAGTGGAAAGTTGCTCCCTGCAGATTTGAGGGGGGCTGTTGGTGTGCTGACCGCCTGGGCTGCTCAAGGTGGGAGCCCTGGGATGGGGCAAGCCCCGAGACGGGTGCAGGCCCCTTCCCTCTGCGCCACCAGCATGGTCCTGTCCCTTGCTCTCTTCAGAAAATGGCTTGTGGATTTGGTACTCAAAGGGGAAGGGGCAAAAAGTAAAAGGATGAGGGGTGAGACACACATCCAGGGAAGATGGGTTTCAGTGCAGAACCAACATCCCTCTGGGGCCCGGCTCTCTACGTGGTCTGGTGGCCCTTACCTTCTGAGGCATGCCTGCTAGTCGGGGTGGGCTCTGCGGGCAGAGGTGGAGGTAGAGTGGAGGAGGGTCAGGTTATGTGTTGCTGTTGAACAGAAACCTGTAGCAGAGGTACGCACCAGCTGTGAGGACTGTGGCCACGCACATGTTGACCAAGAAGGGCTTCCAGAGAGTCAGTGCACGGTTCTCCTTCTTTGCGGGTGGTGACAGCTCCCCTTTGGCTGGGAAGGCAGCCTGGGTACCTCAAAGACTTCCCTTCACGACCCCACTTCTAACTTCAGTGTCTTGCCTCATGCTTTCCAAGCTGTAGGGTACGGCATTTAAGGGGCTTCCTGTTTCTTCCTTGATGGGGCAGTCTTTATCCTCCTGGGTCTCATCCTTCACCCACTGGTGGTTTGGGAAGAACTCCCTGCATTTCCCATGGTGTGGCTCCAGGATTCATTTGTCGGGGAGGTTAGGGGACGTGCTCGGGTGGGGGCTCCAGGTCCTCGTGGGAAAGCTCCTTCCACTGATCCTGCATGGAAGAGTCTCCCATGATGAATTTGGCACCTTCATTCACAGCCAGGTAGGAGAAGCGCAGCTGGTCTGCTGTCTGGATCAGCCCCATCCAAAACTTCTCATTTCTAACAGCAGTTTCTTGATATCAACGGAAGAAGGGTCTTTCCTCTTGTCCATCAGCAAGAGGCAGGTATCGGCCAGACAGAAGGTCCCAGACTTGCTGATGCCCACACTGCAGTGCACCACCATGGGGCCATGCTCTGGGCTGAGTGGTCCTGACTCTCTGACTTTGAAAAGAAAGTTCAAGAATGAGGCTGGTGATTCGGGTACTCCAAAGTCAGTCCATGTAATATAGTGGAAATGTAAGATCTCTCAAGTTTCTTGGGTTGTAAGGTTTTCCAATTCTAGCTGTTGAACTGTATTATATGAGTTGATATCTTCAGAGATCAATATTAATTTCAAATTTGTGTCTTCAAAGATCATTTCTTTTTCTTCTTTTTGTGGCCAGTGATAAAAACTAGAACTAGTGAACTATCCAATGTGTAAATTGTTTTTGTTATAATTTATAGAAAAGATGCAACTTGGACAAGGAATTTTGTTTTTTTTTTTTTTTTTTTTTTGGACACAGAGTCTCTTGGCTTGTCACCCAGGCTAGAGTGCAATGGCATGGTCTTGGCTCACTGCAACCTCCACCTCCTGGGTTCAAGCAGTTCTCCTACCTCAGCCTCCCAAGTGTCTGGGGTTACAGGCACCTGCCACTATGCCTGGCTAATTTTTTGTTATCTTTAGTAGAGACGGGGTTTCACCATGTTGGCCAGGCTGGTCTCAAACTCCTGACCTCATGATCTGCCAGCGTTGGCCTCCCAAAGTGCTGGTATTACAGGCATGAGCCACCACACCCAGTTGACATGGAATTGCTAAACCGCCTCTAAGCAGTGTATACCAGGACTTGTTCATTAGATTGGCAACAGAGGAGCAGAAGGAAGTGTAAAGAGAGTGATGTTTGCAGATGTGTCCATATTTACATTTTTATGATGGTCATTGATGTATGTGCATCTTTTTTAGCTGTACTATAGGAATACATTAAGTAATTCAATGAAAACATACCTTGTTAATATTTTAATAGCATAGATCTGCTAATGAATTCTCTTAGAAACATTATAGTTAGTGTATTCTGTTGCTGTATATTTCATTTTAAATTGAGCATTAAGGGAATGCAGTATTTTAATAAAAACTCTGTCAATGCTTTTATCTAGAGGCATATCACCATTTTTGTCTTCTATGACATTTTTGTCCCAAGAAAGGCAGGATTACATTTTTTTCTAACAGATTGAGTTGGTGTAGTGTATTCTTGGTTATCAAAATACTCATATAGCTTTGAGATATTGAATTGGTAAATACTCAAGATGTGTGGAAAACCATGATATATATTGTACGATCTCAGTCCCATAAAATAGACTGTTGTGTCTACATGTGGAAATTCACTCAGGGTGATGGCAAAATTATTAAGGGAAAAATAGTACAGAAAGTTATAGGATGTAGTCTCAAACCCTTTTGGAAGGCCTAGGGGATTTTTCTACAGTTCTTGGCTGAAGCAGCCAGAGTCTCTTTGCAGGAGCCAGAGAGATAAGGTGCAAATACAAAGGATTGTGAGTAGTTTACCTAGCTAGCTTGTTTACTCATGTGGTCTTAAAATAACCTTTGAGCCAGATGGCCCTCTTGAGGGAGGTCGACTAGGGAGATTACCCACTAATGGTGTTTGCTTTGGGCATCTTAACCTGGCCTTTAATTTTTCTCTACAAATGTGTTGACTTAGAGCCTCTGTTATTAAATCTATACTGAATAAATGGGGAGAGGGCAAACTAGTCAGGATCATGTAGCTGTGCTCTCTCTCTGTGAGAAGCTCAAGACCCCTTGACGCACTCATTCACTGGAAATTTATGGGATGAATCCTGGCATCTACACCCACACAGGACCTAGAAGGACACATTAAACTGCTTATGATTGTGAATGACTTTGTTCTTTGCTTTTTGGTTTTTCAGTTTCCTATAATGCACATAGTAACTTTAAAAAATAAAGGTTTTTTTAAAACCTAAAAAAGAGGCATTTGTAGAATTGAATACTCCCTGAGATATGGTAAAATCACCTTATGCTAATGCTTGTAAGGTAATGGTATAAGTGAGCTTTCATAACATGTATTAATGAACTTTAAGATTTGGAAATCAAAATTCGGTTCATATATTCAATTAAATGTGCTCAGATTTTATTGTGCTAGATAGGCACATTTTTCTAGTGTAATATGAATGAATCAATAGAATCTTCATATTATTGATGAAATGTGGTCATTTCCATGTAAATCTTATATGGCTATTTCCATATGAATATTAATAATATATGGACCATGTGTTACTAATAGATATTTAAATTCCTTCAAGTACTTGTGGATGTAACTTTATGCCATAGCTTCATCTTTGGCATGAAAAAAATAAATGGATAAGAAAGACGACTTGTAGAAACCTCTTGGGGGTTATGTAACATCACATTTCTGCCCAGCTTCTGTGTGTATTCACTGGGGCGAGTATAAGTCAAATTCCTGGTACCTTGAACAACTCTCAAATCTGTATCTCTGTTTCATCATGCCACAGTGAGCTAGGTGGATTCTCCTATCCCTTCTCATTCTTCCACCCGATACCCACCTGTCCACTTTGACTTTTATTTTGAATTTCAAGGCTGGGGATGTTAACAGTTGGTGGAGGCAGTGCAGTGCTGCTACTCAGCGAGAAGCTTGCGTGGCCTTGCCAGGTTCCCAAATCACAAAACCACACACTGTTTTCATTAGTGTGAAGTGCAAGATTCTCTCTTCAGTGCTAATTTGCAAAGAAATTAAGACGTTACCTTTCAGTGGAAAAATTTCCCTGAGTGCCGTAGTTCAGAGGAGCAAAGAAATGTAATACCCAGAGAGTCAGATGTTGAGGAACTCCTCAAGTTTCCTGTAAAGGAGCTGAAGCACAGGCTGCAGGATGACTGAGGGTGGGGCTGGTGCTGCAGCAACTGAGGGACGTCTTTGCAAATATGTTCATGCATGTTTTTTTTTCTTTTTTTTTTGAGAGAGAGTCTTGCTTCCTCGCCAGGCGCTAGGCTGGAGTGCAGTGGTGTGGTCTTGGCTCACTGCAACCTCAGCCTCCCGGGTTCAAGCAATTCTCCTGCCTCAGCCTCCCGAGTAGCTGGGACTACAGACGTGCACCACCACACCCAGCTGATTTTTGTATTTTTAGTAGAGACAGGATTGCAGCATGTTGGCCAGGATGGTCTTGATCTCTTGACCTCATGATTCACCTACCTCGGCCTCCCAAAGTGCTGTGATTACAGGCATGACCACCGTGCCCAGCCCCATGCAAGTTTTTATGTAAAAATAATTTTAAAATTTCTCAATCCACAGATTACTAATATCAGAAATGAAAGCGGAATCATCATTACTGATCAAGTGGATGTTAAAGGGACAATAAAGAAATATTACGAACAGTCCTATGCCCATAAATTGTATAACTTAGATGAAAAGAACCAATTCATTGCAAGACAGAACCTACCAATAGTCACATAAGGCAAAACAGATGATCTGAATGGGCCTGTATCTACTAAAGAAATTGAATTGATAATCAATAAACTTCCAAAACAGAAAGCACCAGGTTTAAAGGGGTTCAAAGGTGAATTATACAAAACAATTGAGGAATAATTGATATCAGTTATTCATAATTTGTTCCAGAAAATCAAAGCAGACGGAACACTTCCTAACTCATTCCATGAGGCCAGCATTACCCTACTACCAAAACCAGATAAAGAAAAGAAAACTATAGACAAATATTTCTTATGAACATAGATGCAAAAATCTTCAACAAAATATTGGCATATTGAATCCAACAGTGTATAAAAAGAGTTATAAACCACAATCAAGTGAGGTGTATGTCAGGTATGCAAGGCTCAACATTCAAAAACCAATTAGTGCATTCTATCACATCAACAAGCTAAAGAAGAAGAATCAGATTAAATGATCATATCAATAGATGCAGAACAAACATTTGAGAAAATCTAACATCTATTTTTATTAAAAACTCTTAGCAAACTAGGAATAGAATAAACATTTCTCAAATTGATAAAGAACATCTACAAAGTGCTTACAGCTAACATCATCCTTCATGGTGGAAACTAAATGCTTTCTTCCTAAAATTGGGAATAAAGCCAGGGTGTCCCCCCTCATCACTCCTATTCAGCATTATATTGAAGTCCTTGTTAGTACAATGCAACAAGAAAAGGAAATAAAAGGTATACAGATTGGGAAAGAAGAAACAAAATTATCTTTGTCCAAAAATGACATTATTCTACATTCTTCAGTAGAAAATCTCAAATAATTAACAAAAATTCTCCTGGAACGGATATGTCATTAAAGAAAGGTTATATGATGCAGGTTAATTAATATCCAAAAGTCAACTGGTTTCCTATATATCAGCAATAAACAATAGAAATGAAAAGCAAAACACCATTTACATTAGCACTAAAAAAGTGAAACACTTAGGTATCACTTAAACTAGGTATAAGATCTATATGAAGGAAAACTACTAAACTCTGATGAAAGAAATAACAAATCTAAATAAATGGAGAGATGTTTAATGTTTGTAGATAGGAAGACTCAATACCGTCAGAAGGTCAGTTCTTCCCATCTGGGAATCTATAGATTCAATGCAATTCTAGTCACAATCTCAGCAGATTACTCTGTGGCTACCAACATATTGATTCTAAAGTTTACATGAAATGGCAAAATATCTGTGGATAGATCAGTAGAATATTGAAGAAGAAGAAGAAAGAATGACATTACCCAACTTTAAGACTTATTTTAAAGTTATAGTAAACAAGAAAGTCTGGTATTGGTGAGAGAACAGACAGATAAATCAATGTAAGAAGATAGAGAGCCTGAAAATAGACCCGTGTAAATGTATAGTCACCTAGTTTTTTGACAAAGAAGAAATGCAGGTTAATGGATAAAGGGACAGTCTTTTTTTTTTTTTTTAGACAGAATTTTGCTCTTGTTGCCCATGTTGGAGTGCAATGGCATGGTCTCAGCTTACCTTAACCTCCACCTCCTAGGTTTGAGCGATTCTCCTGCCTCAGCCTCCCGAGTAGCTGGAATTATAGGTGCCTGCCACCACATCTGGCTGATTTCTCTATTTTTAGTAGAGACAGTGTTTCACCATGTTGGCCAGGCTGTCTTGAACTCCTGACCTCAGGTGATCTGCCCGCCTTGGTATCCCAAAGTGCTGGGATTACAGGCGTGAGGCACCGTGCCTGGCCCAAAGATACAGTCTTTAACAAATGGTGGTAGAAAAACCGGACATCACGTGCAAAAGAAAAAAAGGATCTAGACAAAGACCTCACACCCTTCACAAACTTAACTAAAAATGGGTCATAGACCTAAATGTAAAACATAAAAGTATAAAACTTCTACAAGATAACATAAAAGAAAATTTACATGACTTTGGATTTGACTACGAGCTTTTGATGCTACATCAAAAGCATAATTTATGAAGGGAGAAAATAGGTAAGTGGGACTTGATCAAAATTAAAACTTCTGCTGTGTGAAAGAAAGTGTTATGAGAAAAAAGGCAAAGCCACGTGGTCGAGCTTAGGCACAGTTGGGAAGACACCAGCATTCTTTTTGTGAGTCATTTCCCTCCCTTTCTCTCTTTCCCTTTCATCCCTCAGGTCAGTGGGGAGTGATTCTTTCTGCCTCCTTTGAGGTCTCTGTTAAGAGATGGAAACTTGTCATTAAAAAACACAGTTACGCATAAAATCCCTGAATGCAGATACTGGTCAACAGTGTTAAAAAACTTCCATATGTATGAAAATTTGCAGAAATAGAAAAAATATGTAAATAACATTTGAAGTGTGTTCTATAATAAATGTAAAACATGATAATTTTGGAAAGCTTGGAAACACTTCCAAACTGGACCAGCCTCTTCAGAATAAAATGGCTCTACCTGCTCACTAAATCTATGTGAAACTTGCTGTGGGGGTGATGAGAGCATCAGGCTCATCTGTGGTTCCAGTCAAAAGAAGAAAAGACTTTAGTGACATCTTGTAGGCTTAGTTCTCACACTGCTGAAGGAGCCAGTCCATTCTGAAATCCATGGTCTTATCTCAAGAATGAGTGAAGGGGCTTGGTGCAGTGGCTCACTCCTGTAATCCCAGAACTTTGGGAGGCCAAGACAGGCAGATCACTTCAAGTGAGTTTGAGACCAGCCTGGCCAACATGGTGAAATCCCGTCTCTATTAAAAATATAAAAAATTAGCTGGGAGTGTGTGCATGCCTGTAATCCCAGCTACTCCGGAGGCTGAGGCTGAGGAAGGAGAATCGCTTGAACTCGGGAGGTAGAGGTTACAGTGAGCTGAGATCATGCCACTGCACTCCAGCCTGGGTGACAGAGCGAGACTCCATCGCAAAAACAAAACAAAACAAAACAGAATGAGTGAAGGATTCTCCCTCTTGAGAAAATGTTGACCTGTAAAAGATTGTGAGGACCTTAATTTGTCCACTTCTCTGTGGTTCAAACTTATTTTATTTTCCATGCTGTGACTTGGGGACAAGCAAAGGAATTTTTTCTCCTTCCTTATTGCTGTAGCAAAACTATCAATATTGTTACGCCTCCAGCCAAAGAAGAGCGTGGCCACGAATTCTTGCCTTGATTTCTGTTCATTTCTCTCTCCCTGTGTTGGAAGGGCTGCAAGTTGGCCGGCTGGACTGTTCCAATCACGCATGAAAAACCTGGTGACCCAAGGAATTCATGTGGTTTCCTATTTGCATTTTAGGGTAACCACACGAGATCTGTAAAGGTGAAAGAAGCTATATCATGGCCAATGTCAAGTTGGAACTGTTGGATAGGTCTTCATTGCCTTTCTGGGTTGCTTTTCCAGGAGGACCTACATATGTGACAATGGCTTTTGGGGTCTTAGGGCAAGATAACAGGGATCTTAAGCCTCGATTTAGTGTGTCCTTAGGGAAGTTTTAAATGTTGGGGGTTGCGCCTAGCACAGGATTCTTAGCAAATAGTAGTCCTGGTACTTTCTGACTTGCTGATTGCTTAAACAGAAGTTACAAACCTAGAAACAGGTCATGGTTTTTATACGTTACCATCTGTCTATAACTACATGCTGGTCACAGCGAAGCCAGGTTAGAAAACCAAGATGCTGCTGGTGGTAAATTTCATTTACAACAATACAGTAACTAAAAATCCAAAAGAAAGAAAAATACAGATGCTTTCATGACATAAACCATAAACCTTTACAGACAGCAATAAAAGTAGACTTGAATAAGTGGCAAGATACTATAAATAAGTTTAAATTCAAATCAAAAGCCCCATGGGATTTGGAGAGCAGGATTGGACAAAGCATTGCTAAAATATCCTGTAGGTAAGCACCAATACTCACCAAAAAATCTTTAAGTATAAAGAATATTGGAAAAATTTAAAGATATTATAGACCTCTATGAAGATGTAGGTCTGTTATAAGAGTAGATAGATGAATTGGAGAGCACAGGCCCTTCCTCTGCTCCACCCCCAGAATAAGGGTTTATGGGCAGCATCACTAATTATGAGGGAAGGAAAACTGGTTAGTCAGTGATGCAGGCATAATAGGTGGGGAATGGATGTAGATTCTCTCCTCAAACCATATACTGACCATCGTTACTCGGTCTCCAGACTCCTCAGTGGTCAATGGAGACAGCACGTGCCAAGCCTTCTACCCTGAAATAATCCCAGGGTGAGCACACACTCTGGTGTGCCCCGAGACGCCAGGTACACAAAGATGCTCTCGGAAGGCAGGATGTTCTGCCTTCTGAGAACATCTTTGTGTACCTGGCGTCTCGGGGCACACCAGAGGTCACTGCCCAGAAACTGGCCAAGGGTGAGGCGTGTTTTTAAACAGGCAGGGTTTGAATGCTCCAGACTTGCTGAGTTAATCCTTTACTGCACAGGGACTACTGGTGGCTGCACAGAGACGGGAAGCAGGCAACAGGAGCCCTGAGGAGGGACTCGGACAGGTGTCTGTGAAGAGGGGAAGAGGCGGAGCTCTGGAGGTGGGAGAGGACACTGGAAGAACTCAGCCTGTTGTCTGACCACATGCATGTTTAATGGAGGGGCAGCTGGCCTCGGGAAAGAGCCCTGGGCCAGAGGCCGAAGCCATCAGGAGGGAAGGCAGTGCTGATGGCTGAGGCACCGTCAGTCCCAGGTTCCAGAGTCCACGCGGAGCCCCTGCTGCAGCTTCATGCCCTCCTCCCCGGCACTGGCTTAGCAAAGGCCATGCCTGGCGATGATCTTGTAGAATGAAGGCTGAGAGTTTTCTAACAGACCACTTGGTCCATTTCTAATTGGGGAATGAGAAGATTTCTGAAGAGCTTCAAGGCATTGCTGCTGATTCAGATTATCTCCACAGCTGCTGTGCCTGTGACTCACTTTTTCTCTCCATTTCTTTCTTCCTTTCTTCCTTTCTTCTTTCTTTCTTTTTCTTTCCTTCCTTCCTTCCTTCCTTCCTTTCTTCCTTCTTCTCCATTGCATTTTGAATTGTCATTCCAGGATATTTAAAAACATAGTTTTTACCCATTATCTGGAAAAAGAACATCTATAAATACTGGACCACTTCTTGCCATGGCCCTCCCACCTCTTGTACCTCCCTATAAAAGAACAGACAGCCAGATTGGGGCAGGACAACACGTTCTCAGAAACAGAATGCCCGCAGAGCAGACACTACACTTTTGCTATTGCTTTTTGGTTCAAAGATCCTGCCCATTTCATCCTCAGGAGCAGTTTTCACAGTTACCAGGGCTTTAGGGCCAAAATAAGAGGAGAAACTGAGGGCTGATCCCATTTCTTGAGCATTCACTGTTTTAAAAATTAAAACAGAAGAGGATATCGCATCATCATCTCTATCTAGTGAGTGTGACCCCATAGGAAAGGCAGAAAGTGATGTCCTTTCTTGCCGTGGGATGTGAATTCCTAGGAAACAGATGGGCTCTTCTGAGACAGGGACAGTCAGTACCACTCGCCATTCACCACTGGGGACAGCCCTCTCCATGGCAGGAAAGCCCTGTGACTAAAGCATTGCTTCATCTCTGTTAGCCAAGCACTTCATGTTGTATCAGAAGATATTACAAACTAATGATAAAGGTGCCAAAGCCTGCAATACTTTAGTCACTATTTCTCAGATTTATGTAAAAAGCAATTAAGGCAAGCTGTGAAATAGGAACATAAATCACTAGAGGAACATTTGACATTTAGTGCCCCATTACTGGTGACGAGAGAACACTCCAGCACTGGGTATTAGTGGACTTTTAAAGCAGTCTCAAATTATGTGGAATTCAAATTCCGCAGAGCAATTGGAAATCTAACTAGGACTAAGCTTTTCTCATTTAAGATGTTTCTGACTTAACTATTATTAAATTATCTATGAGCAAGAGTTGGAGAGGACTAGAAAAACATCCCTTTCATGAAGAGCCCAAATCAGTAAATAAGAGAAAGAGATGAGAAATAGTCTTAGGAATCAAAGCCCATGGCTTTTCTCCATATGACTCCACCACAACCCATGCCCTTTAAAAGTTTACTGAGAGGGCATTCTGCATCAGAGTTTCACTACCTTCTTTATTAGCCAATCCTACGCTGTTCTTTAATTATACATTGTAATTAGTGCGCAAAACGAAACACAACACCTTGTAAATTAAAAAATAATTCAGGTCTTGAGATACTTGTATCTGTCTTGCTTAAAGTTATGAGTCAATTATTTGATAAAAGGGTGAGGTGCCTGCTTTTATGCTCAGCTGGAAGAGCCGTACATGTCACAAGAAGGTATTCCATATACCTGGCATAGGTAGGCTCTGAAAAGAATGAGTAGTCATGGGTTTCTCCAAACCAGAAAACTGGGACCTCACCTCCTCCACATAGAATTCTTCTCACAAAAATAGACACAGGCCTCACAGCAGAATGGCAAAATTCTAAAAGTGTTATCTCAAAGGACCAGAAGAGGACATAAAAAAAGGTGAACCAAGGCTTGAAAAAATGTCACAAACGGTGAATAAATGAGATCAGGGTAAAACAATGCAAATGCTGCTGGAAAACAAGAAAAGACATGTTTGGTGGGAGAAAGTCCAAAAACTCATTTTCTATGATATCTCTATGAGACTTTGTTTACTGGAGAAAATAATTAGCTCAGGAAGTCATCAGTCAGGGAATGATCACTGGAACACCTCTCTTTTTTGGAGGCGACCTCTGGTAAGGACCAAGTCCTCTCTCATATTTGCTCTCTTGACCCTCCCCGTGGGGGCTGAGACTCTTCTTACGCTCCCACCTGTGGGGAAATGACTCACTCCTAAACACATGGTGGGCAGGTTTGAAAGCCACACAGGCAGTCAGAAAAGTCATGGCAGGGGCACTTCAAAATAAATCTCTAAGGGAGCTGTAAAAAAAAAAAAAGAAAGAAAAAGATTTTAGACTAATCAAAGCCCTGAAAAAGCCTTCTAAATCCTATCCACTCTGCTGGTCACTGGGGTCTTCCCTGAGGGACCCTCAGAAAATTAAGGAGATAGAAGCCAAACTCAAATACTATCACAGCTCCTCTGTTGGAAAAATCACTCTTTGCTATAAACTTTCATGTTCATGGGACAATCCAACCAGTATTTTAATGATAATAGTAATCACAGGGCAAGCAGTTCCACTTGAACATTTGAAAGCCAAGGAATAATGGCATTCTGGCTTTGATGCCTTCTGTCCTTGTTTACATAGTAAATGAGACTCTTGACGGCCCTTGGAACGATGCCCTTTCATATTTGACAATGAGTTCATCTGGTACAAATAGAGAACCTTGAGGAAATGTGAGTCTGCCTTCCCCAGAGGTCAGAGCTTGTTATGTGAGCGCCGAGCCCCACTGCTGTCCTTGCTGGGCCTGTACCCCACAGCGATGCTGGCCACACCCAGCAGAGCCAGCTGCTCTCTATTCAGCCCTTCAGCGGGATCTGTGGTTGCCTCTGAAACCGCAGGGTCCCTCTGTGATGGCTCGCCAGGCCCTGCTGCTCTCTGGTGCCATTCTCCTCCATCTCATGGAAGTGTCCAGTGGCACTTGGGGTTTTCACTCTAGACAGAGCCCGGGAACCCTGCCCCCATCAATGTTGACATGTCCCCTATCCAAAGGCGCTCCTCTGCAAGCTTTGCAGACCACTCCCTGCCCAAAAATCAATCTGACGTCCAAAATGTGTACGTCCTACAGTGTCCTGGTGTGTTTTACCACTTTTAAAACAAGAGTGGTCCCAACGTCTCCCTTAGGGACTAACTAGTAAATTGAGACTTGCTGTCTGAAATTTTTCACAGTTATGGCCCTGAAAGTGCCCAAGGCAGGGCCTTGTACTTGGTGATGGGAAATGTAAATGAAACGCGTATGCTCGGTGATTTTCACTGACTGTTAGGCTTATGGCAGATAGTCTTTGCCAAGTTATAGAATTAGTGTTCCTTTTCCAGATTTCCCCCTCTCGCATACCTGGACAACTGGAGTAGAATTCATAAAATGTGAAAAAGGTGAATGTGCTGAACGGAGGAGGAAGAAACAATCCCTGTATTTGTTCAGCCAAATGGCTAAACGCACCGTGACCAAAACCTGGGGACTGAGAATGAGGCGCTTCAATTATGTGAAGCAAACTAACATCTCAAGTTACATTCAGCACGGACACATCTGCTGCAGTGATTTTTAAAAACCATATAAAAGTTGTCAGGCAGTCGTTGCCAACACAATACAATGAAAAAAGCACATGCCCTAAGTCGTGGCTCAATCCGGGGCACCGAAGCCAAGCTGTGCCGTCTCCGGCAAGACCTGAGCATCTCTCGGCCTCAGTGTCCTCCTCTGTGAGGCCTGGATCTGGATGTGAACCTCACAGGGCTGCACCGAAGAGTAAATGTGATAATGAATCTGAGGACACTTTGTCAGTGCCACTTAAACGTTCTTGTTTTAAAATGTATTGCTTTTAAAGCCATGTGAATTGGGTGTTGAGACATTTAAAAATTCTCACCACATGTGACAAGGTTTATAGAGCCCTGACTTACAGAATGCCAATTCACAAATGTCAGCCACACCCGGCTTGGGTGGCTCCGTGAGTCTTTGGCTGTGAGAACGGACCTCTCTACACGCTGCTGCTGCTGCTGCTGGTACCGCTGGCACCTAGGCTTCCTCTGTCTTCTCCCTTCCATTTCTCCTCAAAACCCTCTCCCACGCCCCACGACCATAGCACAGAAGCATACTTTGGGCATAAGGTAATTAAATAGACTTTTGTAATTGACCTAAATACTGAAGCACCACGCAGAATGAAGGTTGCATGTGAAGAAGTCTGACAATTTCCAATTCCAAGGAACTGACAAACCAATATACATGTGAAGATCAACATATTTGGAGATCGCAGACCGCCTGGACAATAATTTTCCATGTGTGTGGGCCTAGTACAATTTTCTTTTTTGTAAATTAGATAAAGAACATTCACAGCCAAAGACAGTACTCTGGCAAATGCTTAAACCTATGATCAAGCTATGACTTGTGATCCTACTTATTCTTCTATTTCCAAAGCTCAATCACACCAAGAGTAGAAGAAGGCTTTCTCAATCCGATAAAAGTTATCTATTAAAAACTCTACAGACAAATACAGTGAAATTCTGAACACATTTCCCCCTAAGTTTAGAAAAAGACAGGGATGCCCACTCATACCAGATCTATTCAACCTTGATAGTAGAGTAAGTGAAGAACAATAAATGAAAGTTACAAAGGCTAGAAAGGAAGAATTAAAGCTGTCTTTATTTGTAGGTGATCATTGTGTACATAAAACATTCAAATTCAGAGATTCCCATGATAGAACTTTCTGAGGTGTTGAAAACATTCCATATTTTGATCTAGGTGATGGTTATACAGGCATTTACTCATGTGAAAAGTCACTAAGCTGTACATTTAAAATTTGTGAATTTTACTTGGTATAAATGTACTTCAAAAGAAGTCATACGGTTTAAAATCATCTGCATGAAAATATAACCACTGACGGTTTCAAAACATGTTTGCAAATTAGTTGATGCTTCTCCTTTCAAAACGTGGGCTGTAACTCCCTCCCCTTGAATATGGGCTGAACTTAATGACTCATGGCCAGTGAATAAAGGCTGTGGAAGTGAGGCCCTGTGACTTCTGAGACAAGACCATCAAAAGGATGTGGCTTCCATCTGCCTCTCTGTCAGGATGATCACTCTGTGGGAAGACGGCCGCCATATCATGAAGACACTCAAGCAGCCTTGCGGAGATGCACGCTGGATGAGGAACTGAGGACTCACACCAGCAATCGGCAGCATTGTGCCGGCTGTGTGATCTTCCCAACGTGCAAGTAGATTCTCCAGCTACTCAAGCCGTGGTGCCCCGCAGTCCTGACTTTCTGACTGCAGCCTCATGAAAGAGCCTGAGCCAGAAACATCCAGCAAAGCTGCTTGTAACTCCTTGCCCCACAGAAAACTTCGAGAGGTAATAGGCATTTATGGTTGTTTTAAGCCAGAGAGTTTTGGGAGTAGTTTATTACACAGCCATGGATAACCTTGTCTTCAGAGTTAGTGATTATGTTTGAACAGGATGCTTCATGGCCGGGAATGATTGAGATGTGAGAAGTTCTACATATCTTATAATCTAACCTACAAAACAAGCTTCGAGTGCTGTCTATAAGGCATTATGTAAATTAAAGCATACCAAGTCCTGAAAATGTAAAAACGCAAGTAATGTTATGTTATTCATTTTCTAGATGCCCCTTTCCACTTGTGGACCCTAAAGCCTCTACATCTGGAGAATGTGGGTGACTTTGGAACAAAATACTAAGAACGCAACAGCCACAAGAAAGTGGCATTGTAAGGAATTTTCCCAGGGTAGAGAACCAAGCATGACAACTAAGGCCTCTTTTGCCAACATGACAGTGTGAGGAGGAAGAAGGAAACCCTCTGACTAGTTGTATTTTGGTCTCATTATACTACTTTGCTTTCTAAAGATGTCAGGTCCCTACAAACCCTCTTCTGGTTTATGCTCTTAAAGCACTAGGAAGTCAGGTTCGAACTCACCAAACGACGGAGAAACTGGTTAGAGCCTGTGTTGCTGTTGTTAGAAGACTCAGATTCTCCCCCAGCACCAGACGCTCTACCTGGAAGGTCACAGGAGCCCTTCTCCTTGCTTAACACTCAGTACATGAAGAGAAGTTCATTTACAACACAATGGCCGACTTTGTAGCCAGGGGGCTGCCCTTTCAGATGAGCTTAAAGAAAGCTGCCCAGTTGCTTCCAACTCCTTGTGCTGTTCTTCCTCAATGCTGCTTCCCCACCATTCCACTGCTTCTGCATTTTCAACAGTAAGTTTCTTAAATGAGCCCTCTAAAATGCATGGTCATGAATAATTTTAATAGTAAAATGGTTTAAACTATAGGTGCTGGAAATAAGTAAGCACCTGATAATGGATTAGTTGCCCTTAAGAATTTCCCCTTAAAAAATCATTAGCATTTCTCTACAACCACTGGTGGCTGTTTTTGTTGTTATTGTTGAGACAGGGTCTCGCTCTGTCACACATGCAGTGGCCCGATCATGGCTCACTGCAGTCTCCACCAGCCAGGTTCAAGGGGTCCTCCCACCTCAGCCTCCCACAGTGCTGGGATTACAGGCACGAGCCACTGCGCCTGGTCCTCTGGTGGTTTTCTAAGGGCATCAGTTTTGCCTTAAAAGCAAGGAAGAGTTAATGATCAGGAACAAATACCTGAACAAACAGAGCCATCCTCTGTGCCTCAGGGAGATGTGATCCCGGCCACAGCATGTTCTTGAGGCTGTACACTCACAATGTGTCCTCATCTGAAGTCATCGTGTAAAAACACACACCTGAAAGGACAAATGAGCAGGAACAGAACGTAAAATGCAGAAATCACTGGAAACTATTCCTAAGGTGACAAAGTTAAGATTCAACAGTAAAACCACTAATTTAACAGAATACAAAAGCAGAAGGTTTTTATGTCAGGAGTAGGGATCAGAGTGGAAATCCAGGGTAGATAATTACAATGATGGTGAAAATGACTTTTCAGCAATCATGGAAAGAACAGAAACCATTATAAAGCACTTTCCCCACACCCCAAACAATTTGAAGTCATCTAGGAATCTGGTGGAAGGTGAGACTATGGAGCTAAGGTAAGGGAGTCCTGGAAAGAGTTCTTTTTCAAACAAAGGAGCTTTGGCAAACCTCAAAGGAGGCAGAAAACAAACATCTGGGGGGATGGGTGTGTGTGCTGCTGTGTGAATAAAGCTGAGTGCCCATGGGCTGCTTGAGTTGGAGTCTGACAGCCGACATGGAGGGGAATGAGCTGTGGCCAAGGGCAGAGGAGGCGAGGGTCATGGAGGGCACGTGGAGGGGAACATGCCACAGAGGTGATGAAAGGCAGCTTTGTCGACAGAAAGCAGGGAAGCCTCATGGGGAGATGGGAGATGTGGGATTGTGGAATGTTAAGGGTCACTGGAACCATTGGCTCAGTGGGGCCAAGGGTGGACGGGGGTGCTGAGGGACAAGGTTTCATCTGGTGACTTCATGGCAGGTGCCTCTTTTATCACCTCCTGGGCCAAGAGCTGGAGGGGTTATCTCAGCACGCCCTGATCCTGCAGTGGGAGCCTTACGCATTTCATTCCTCACTTGCTCCAAGAGATTAGTGTGTTCTTCACTGGGATCTCCATGAGGAGGGTGGGGACAGGCAGGATTTAGAGGAAGCCCGGGGGACCCAGCCTACCGGAGGCTATGCAGGGAGGCAGAGGGCATCCTAGCTTTTCCCCGCAAGATTAAGTGAACTGCAGAAAGCCAGAATGGACTCCAACTTCAAGGCAGTGTTTACACAGGACACTCCTGACAGTGGAGGCAGAGCCTGGGGCATGGCTCATGGGACCAGGACTTTTAGGGGCTTAGTGTTACCGGGTAGTCCTGCTCATCATGTGCTACCCCCTCTCAGGCTTTCGATCAGCCAGAGAGTCCACACACACTGAACAACCACAGAGTGTGTGGCCACGTCTGAGTGTTCAGTCACATTAAAGGGCCTTGTGGTCACAGGGCACACATCTCTCTATTTGTATGGCTTTGCTCACGGTGCAAATGTCACTTTGAGGGTGACATTATAGTGGAAGTTGCTTCTAAAAATGCAGTGGTGAATGTCATATGGAGCAAAATGGAGTGAAAAGCACAAAAGTTTTAGTACTGAAATCAGATAAACCTGGCCCAGCATTCCTCGAAAGCCTCTTGGGCCAGCTGCTTGACCTCTCAATGTTATCCCCTTATCTACAAACTTAGAATGCTATTACGGATGAAGATGAGGCTCATCTCTCGCTCCTGATGTTATGAGCAACACTAAAGTGTGAAGGGTCACATGAGTGAATATCACCTATTCTTGCTCTAACTCAGGGTTGAGTCCTTGGTTCCATGAAATTCTAGACCCACCCCATCTGGCTCCATAGCAGGGCTTCCTAGCGTCCAGCATGGCTGAGTTTTCCGTGAACTTGGGGGGTGCAGACACACCTCAGGTTCCAGGGAGACCCTTCTACAGGCCCCACACTCAACCCCAGATGGGTGAGAGGGTGCTTTTCTGCAGACATGGCAATGTATCGATCGGGCTGAGTGTCTTACTGCAAAAGAAATTCCACTTCACATTAGTTTTCAGAAATTACAAACTGTTTCAGAAGTCTGATTCTAGATTCGCTAGTTTTGAACTTTGATGAACAAAATCAAAGGAAAACCTACCATTTAGAAACTACCAGGTGGCTTTCTCTTTTGTAAGAGATGAAGCCCAAATTAATGGTTTGAGGAAAGTTGCTCTTCTGTCTGAGAAAAGGAAAAAAAGACACTTCACTATGGGTTTTGGTTTTTGAAAGGTGAAGCCAAGATCCTACTGTGAAATAGCATTTAAGACAACACAGAACCACACAGTTTTCTATAATAATGTCAAGGGTGGTCTTCACTGTGGGTAGAACTGCATTTCTTCACTCATTCAAGCATTGTTCATTGAGCTAGGATGTATGGATCCCAACAGAGTGCCTTGCACCTTCCAGGCCTGGGTGCTGCAGGCATGGATCCTGCAGTGTAGTAAGAGGAACAGACACGAATCCAACAATCACATCACTGCCACTAAGTGCTGTGAAGCCAGGGCAATGTGCGATGGTGCACTGAGACTTGTGTTGAAGGCTTCTCTGAATAAGTGACTTTTAAACCAAAATCCAAAGATGAGTTTATAGGCAAAAGAAGTTAGGGTGCTCGCTTCGGCAGCACGTACACTAAAATTGGAGCAATTCAGGAAAGATTCACATGGCCCCTGTGCAAGGAAGACTCACAAATTCACAAAGTGTTTCATATTTTTGCACAACAATGTGAAGGCATTAAATGCCACTGAACGATAGATACACTTACGGTGGTTAAACTGGTACATTTTATGTTATGTATGTAATAATATGAATCACAATTTTAAAAAAGAGAGAATGTGTGGAGTTGCAAATGCCCCATTGCAGGCAGAGGGAGCATCAGGTACAAGTGTTAGTGGCCCGAGAGGAAAGCCAGCAGCCAGGACTTGTGTACTGAGATTTGTGGCGCGTGTGGCCCAAGATGAGACGGGGGTTGCAGAATCTGGTTATCGGTCTTTGTCTCAAGGCCAGCGAAAGATTACTGAAAAGCTTTTATCAGGGCAGTGACATAATTTGTGTTGAAAGAATCCCCCTGGACTAGGGCGAGAGTGGTTGGAGCGGCAGTGGATGCGGCTGGCCAAGTAGAAAGGTGTCAGAGTTCTTCAGGAGATAGTGGCTGTCACTTGGGATAAGGTGCTGGAGTTGAGATGCAGAAAAGTAGATAGATTCGAGAAAACTTGGAGGACAAATGGCTGAACTTGTTGATGAGTTGCTCTGGGGGTGAGAAGGACTCATTGGGACAGATCGCTGAGTGGACAGTGGTACCGGTAACTGGGGCAGGAAGCACAGAGAAGGGCTTGGAGGATGGATAGTGGTGGTTGTTTTGGGCATGGTGTTGAGTTTGTGCCTCAGTGAGGTTTGCAGCTGCCAGTGGGGGAAGATCCTGTGCACCGGTCGTTGACTCAGGGCTCGCTAAGGCCTGAACTAATTTCTGGTGGAGTCTCTGGTGATTCTACCGGCTCATGCACTGCACTGTTTTCTGAGGCACTTCTGTCACGGGACTGGTAAGGACTCAGGACCACTCCCGAGGGAAAACAGATGGAACGCCTTTTCTGCCACATGCAGCAGCCAGGCCTGCTAACAGGACAGCTGACGAAAACGATCTCTTCTTCTTCTGAACGACTGCTCCCAAAGAAACCACACAGGCTTTGTGACAGCATCCTGAATGGACCTTCCGGGGCACGTTGGTATTTTAGACCTGCCAATTAACCGAGTGTTCAACTCCGGGTCCTGTAGACCCCAGAGTGGGCAGTTCTCAGAGCACTTCTGAAGCACTGGCTTATAAGGCAGACACTGTGCTGAGTGACTGAAGCTAAATGTTGCATCCACTCACAGGGCTTGAGTCTCTGGAACAGCTGCCTTTTCATTTAACAATCTTGGAAAATAAAAACATACTGGCCATGTGTGGTGGCTCATGCCTGTAAGCCCAGCACTTTGCGAGGCCGAGGCGAGCGGATCACCTGAGGTCAAGAGTTAGAGACCAGCCTGACCAACATGGTGAAACCCTGTCTCTACTAAATACAAAAAATTAGCTGGGCGTGGTGGTACGTGCCTGTAGTCCCAGCTACTTGGGAGGCTGAGGCAGGAGAATCACTTGAACCCAGGAGGCGGAGGTCTCAGTGAGCCGAGATCATGCCTTTGCACTCCAGCCTGGGCAACAAGAGCGAAACTCTGTCTCAAAACAAACAAACAAACAAAAAATAACATACCCGGTTGAGATCCACCAGAGAGAGAAGTGGCCTTGTATTTGTGAGCTTCTCTTACCCCTGCCTCCAGTCCCTCTGTCCCCCCCAGGCCCATCCTAGTGCCGTCGTGAAGGAATATCATTCTTTATTCATGCCCTGCTGCTGAAACATGCGTAAAGGTTCCAACCAGATAATCAAATGTCAGAAAATAACATTTAGGACATGCCACCCAGACCACTAGGCATGTAATAAATGCCTGCAATTAGTCACACATGCCTCCAGGCGTAAACATGAGCTGGAATGAAGGACGGCTTTTTAATTATGCCAACAGATGAAGTCTCCTTACTATGTACAGAAGCATTCAGTTCAAGTTCTGGGGTAAGTTCAGAAATTTAATTCCCTAAAAGTGGCTGGTCATAATTAATTTGGAATTGGATGAAAATATGAGGTAAACCATTTTTAGCAATGACTCACACTCACAGTTAAGGGTGAACATGTACTGAAGGAAACTTGTTAATCTGTGAAGGTCAACCAAGAAGATCTTGATGTGTTCTCAGGGAAACACAACATGGTATAAGTAAGGCTACATATAAACAAATATGATAAGCATATCTAAGGACCACATTCTCTTTTGAAAATGAAGGGAAGTAGTGCACCCAGAGTGCTGGAAAGGGCCCCAAAGTGAGAACGTGTGGTGTTTTGCAATGCTCCGATCCCAAACTCACCAAGCACCTTCTGTTATAAATTTGCTCTGCTTATTGGCTTTGCTGCCGATGGAAGAATGCATTAACAGGCAGGTACAAGGATTCTGAATTACTTAATCAAACTATTCCTTACTATGAGTTGCCGCATTGTTGTCTGCATTTATACAAACTCCTTAGGTTCGTGCTGGTCCCGTTGGTATTCTCTAAACTGCTTGGTTCTTTCCCATGAGCCCACAGCATGGAGGGTGGCAGGACGCTTCACACTTGCCAATGAACAGCATTTTAGTTTAAATAGAACATTCTGAGTTTGAGCATTTGTTCTATTTAGAGCTCCATTTCATGTCAGGGCTGGCTTAAATACTCTTATGTATGGCTCTTAGATGAAAGCTGCCTTTGAGATGTCAGGATCCTATTTTTCTCCTTCTGGACATGGGGTACCAGAGTATAAGGCTTGTTGGATCATAAAGAATCTGACTAGCCATCGTCCTTAGTTCCTGAGAGAGAGACTTTAAGTCCTTGGAATTTTCCAAGTCATTTGACTGTCTTAGTTTATCCTAACAAGATGACTCGGAATGGGGCTGGTCACCGTAAAGACCAGACATGTGATTACAGGGTTGGGGCTTCGAGCCAGCCTGGCCCCCAAGGAGGGGAGGAGAGCAGGAGGCTGAGTTCATACCCACGGCCAGTGTTTCAGTCAATTATACCTTCGCAGAGAAACTCCAATAAAAACTGGACGTTGAAGCTCAGTGGCACTTTGTAGTTTGTGAACACATTGATGCATTGGAGGTGATGCACCTCCAATATAATAAAACTCCTGCACCTTCCTTTAAAATAAAACTGTTATTCCTAAGCATAGTGCTTTCCTCAATTCTGTCAATCATTCTAGTAAATTACTAAAACTGAAGGGAGTTATGGGAACCTCCTGAACTTGCAACATTTGGTCAGAAGTGTGGGTGGCATGGGGATCCCAAAACTTGTGTCTGGCATCTGAAATGAGAGCAGTGTTATTGAGTATCCTGCCCTTTGGTCTGTGGAGTCTGCTGCTAACTCTGGGTGGTTAAAATCAAAATTGGAGTGTATAGCAGTGCAGAAAGTTCGTGCTCCTGGCAGGGAAAGAGGCATCACTGGCCTGCTCAGGGGTCCTGTGGTCCTGTGTGTGCCATAGTGCACAATAAACAGGAGGATGTGTGTCACATCGCCCCATGTCAGATTTGCCTCTCTTAACTTCATTTCATTCTATGTCTTTTGTCTCTAGTGGCACATGTGTTTTGAGAAAGACTCATAAATGTAGAAACTGGCATTTTCATTTACTGTTACATCATTGAAATGCCTTGCAACTTTTCTATTTTCAGTAGTTACAAAGCCAGAATTTCTCAGGAGGTCTGAAAATTATATTTGAACCATTGGTGTCTGTGCATCCAGTATGTGGCCTGCTATCCAGGAGGATGTTGATGTGCCCTTCTTTGAAAAATTAATCCCAGGATCCATCCCTAAATGGGACAAAGGGAGGTACTCATGAGGACAGAAGCACTACTGTCTCAAGAAAGCAACTTCTCTCAACTTTTCATTCAGAGGAGGCAGAGTTGGGGGTCAGCCACCCCCATTTCTAGTCATGTCAGCCTGCTCCACAAAACTGACAGCTTGGGGTCTGCTAAAGGCTTTTCTGCTCCACCCCTGGGAAAGCTGTTCTCCTTGGGGGGACCTCTGACAGCAGCTTCCACCTCTCCCCTTAGCACAGTGCACGTTCTGCAACCCTGGCTGCAGGTTAGACTCATCAGGGAGATTTAATAAAAAGGCCATGCTATCTCCACACTCAGAAATTCTTGCCTCTCAAGCTAGGTAATTCTCCTGGGCTCTGCTGGCCTTGCAAAGCACCGTACCTTGCCTTTGCCTGCAACCTGCGGGTTTGATTAACATCTCCAGGAAAGGTGGCCCCACGGCTGTGTTTCCTGATGCATTCTTAGGCCAGGTACCTTATGTCTCACTCTTTACTTTTACAACTAGAGGGAGAGTTGACAGTTTGAAACGCTTCATTTAGTTTTGCAGTTCTAATTAAACGTCTCCAGATTAAATATTCTCGAAACAAATAAGTATCTCATTTAATGAGAACTTACATGGTGCCAAAGGTTTGACGCGCATTTTCTTTTTTTAGCCCCTTTACTGTGAAATATGACACACATACGAAAACACAAATACACACCTGAGTGAATTATCAAAAGCAAATGTTGGTATACCATCATTTAAATTCAAAAAGAAATACAATATGGCTGGCATGCCAGAAATCACGCCCATCCCCCTTCCTTGCCACTAACCCCTCTTTCCTCACAAAAGGTAGGTAATAACTTCCCTGACATTTAAGGTAATCACTTCCCTGTTGCTTTTGATTGCCAGTCACCAAATATGCATCTCCAAAGTTGAATTTTGTCTTGCATTTTGTGAATTTCAAACATATGGAATGTATGTGTTGTGTCCAGCTTTTTCTGCTCAATGCTTGAAATTCACCCATCTTGCTGCATATAGCGGTGACCCATTCATCTTCATTGCTATTTAACATTCTGCTGCATGAAAAAGGATCCACCTCTCCACTCTACTGTTGAATAACATCTGAGCAAGTTCCAGATTACGGCCATTGTAACTCATCGTTAACAGTGCTGCTCTGAACTCTGTTGAGCATGCCTCCTGATGCCCACAGGAATTGCTGGGCCATAGGCCACGTGCAGCATCCTCCACTCCAGTAGACAAAGCTGAGACATTTTCCAAAGTGGCTGCACCAGTTCACAGACCCATGCTTCGTACTCTCTCCAACACGTGGTGCTGCCAGTTATCCTCACATCAGCTGTCCTGTGCATGCGTATGGCAGCTCTCTGTTTTGCATTTCCCATTGTCAGTGAGGTTGAACACTCTGTGTTCCACGGCCACCTGAGTATGCACCTCTGAAAAGTGTCCATTTGATTCTTTTGTTCATTCCTCCACTGGGTTATCTGCTCCTTCTGTATGACTCTCAGGACATTCTGGATGCCAGCCTTCTCTGATACATGTTAAAAAACATTCCCTTCGCTCCAAGGCCTGACTCCTCATTCTCCCATTGACGGCTCCACAAGAACCAAGGCTCTGATTTTAAAGTAGGTCAGGTACATTTTCTTACGACATCCTCCCCAAATTCCTGTGAAGTAGAATTATTTCCCCATCCCCACGGTGTGGAAACTGGTGTTTAATGCTTACAGAAGCTAGATAATGTGCTAATGAGTGGCAGCCCTGAGATTAGCTCCCAGATCTGCCTGACGACAAAGCCCATGCCCTTAATCACCAGTCTCTACAAATAACAACTGGCTCTTTGCATTTGAGCCTTGGCCACAGTCCCAGCAAGCAGCTGGTGAAAGCCAGATTTGTAGATTTCTCTTCCTTTCTTAGTCCCTATCCCACCCACCACTCCACAATGGAGAGATGCACATCAACGGTTGACTGTTAATTTCTACATATGTGCTTACAAATGTGAAGTTAGACCTGGAAAAGTCTTGAAAGAGAAATGTTATCAGGCCATACTTGGTAAAAAGTTAGCCCCTTAACCTCTTTTATTTATTTTTTAGCAAATTTTAACACCCAAACTCAATCTCTTGGCATGGTTCTCCCATGCATGACTTGACAGGGGAAAGATCAAACATGGGAATTAAAGTGATCTCTCTGGGTCGTCAGATACGCACTCAGCATCACAGGTAGAGGTGCAGGAGGAACCTGCCAGGAACCCTGTTCTGCACTGCACTAGGGAGCATTTCGCTGTCTGGTCGTGACTGAGGAGGCAATTGGTAGAGACGAAGTGTGATGTTCACCCATAGTGCTTCATTCTTGTGTACAATGCAGGACAGTGGAAAATAGATGGAAAAAGAATCCAGGCAAATGGCAACCAGAGGAAAGCCCCAGTAGAAATACTAATATCAGAATAACAAGAAACATTGCCCAGCCCGCCTGCCAACCACCTTGCTCAGTCTTCGGTGCTCACCCAGTGAGAGAGTTCTTGCATTCTAATGTATTTTCCAATGGTCTTTCAAGAAAGGGCCCAAGGATAAAGGAGGGCAATGTGCCCTCCTGACTTGGCCTCTTTTCTAGTGCTAGGTCATGAGAAGGCTCAGCTTTGACTTGACCTTGAGGCATCACCATTGGTTCAAATACAAGGAGGCCTCCCTGGACACCTGTGCCTGGGAATGGACATGACTCTTAAGGAGCCAGCCCCATATTTATTGCACTTGGGGCGATGCTCTGGGGCATCGAGGAGGTGTCTGAAGAGGTAAGAATTTTCTCCCTGGGAGGAACTGTTCCGTATTTTGATATGGGGATGGGGGTGGGGTGTGCAGCTCAGCCAAAACCAGACAAAAGCTGTTTAAGGATCCCTTGGCAGAAGTTGACAGTCAGGGTGTCTGATGGGAACTTGTGTTGCAGACCACTCCCACGGAGGGATCCTTCTGAACTGCAGTGCCCGTTCTAACACCCGGTCCCCTCTCTTGCCCACTTGCCTCTTGCGCCCTGAGGGGATCAGGGCTTGTGAGGTCGGGGATGCCAAACGCCTCCATTTACTTCGGTTCCTCCAGGGTGCACCATTCCAATCAAAAAACCTCCTTCTGAATGGAACATTCTGAGACTGAAACGACGAAAGTGCCCTGAACGCCAGCCCTGAGTAAAACCTCAGGGGAGAAGAGCAGCCCCCAGGAAGACCCCATCCGTCAGGGTCACTGCAGTCCATCCACAGAGAACCCCAGCAGGGCTAAGAGGTCAGTGTGGAGGCCGAACAGAATGCAGAAGGGCTTGCATTCCAGTCAGGAAGACAAGAGTCCTCAGACAGAGGATACTCTAGACGTTCATGCTAAAATGTTAACAGCTGACATTTATTGCAGACTGTTTATGTTTCCGGTGCTTTTCAAACACTTTGCATAGGTAATCTTCACAGCAGCCCTATGAGATAAGTGCTTTAGGAAGGAGGAACGAAGGCTTGGAGAGGTTAAGCGACTTGCCTCAGGGCTCCAGCTTGGAGGCGCAGCCCGGCACTCTCACCCGGAAGCCTGTGGGCCCCGGAGCCAGCGCCTGCTCTGCACACTCCGACCACACGGGGCCTTCGGAGAGTCCTGATGCGGATTACCATGCTAGTGACTCTGAGAAGTCCAGAAGAGAATATTTAAAAATGCAGTTGTTTCTATCTTTACTCCAGAGTTTGTCACACTTAGTTGACGAGTCATGCTTCCTTTGAAATGGGGTGATCAAACCCCAGGACACAGGAGGGGATGAGCTGGGGCGGCTGCGGGCTGGCTGCGCAGGCGCCGGGGAGGAGCGTCTCTTTCCCGCTCCACGGCGGGGTGCCTCTGAGCGTAGGGGTCTCTGCGCCTGGCTGGCTCGCTCAAGCGTCCAGATCATCGGGATCGGTCGCTATGGCCGGTGGCCGGGCAGGAAGGATCACTAGGTGCAGCCAGGGTCCTGGGGCAGGGGCCCGTGTACTGGGGCCAGTCCCAGTGAGTTACCTTTGCCCCCCATCCCGCCCCATTCAGGAGTTTTAAATTACAAGAGACAGACAACTACAATGAGAAAAGAAAAGAAAAAAAGAAAAAAGAAAAGAAAGAAAAGAAAAGAGAAAAGAATAGAAAATTAAAAGATTTAAGAGATAAAGTTAGCTCCAAATCGCTTGGGTCCAGGGACTAAAACTGTCTGCGTCTCTCTCTCATCTCTCTCTCTCCCTGAGCTTTGCCTTCCTGTGCTGGCTTCATTCCTGGGTAACACTCTCCAGGGTGACTGGCAGCAGCTCCAGGCTCCATCGTCTTTACTGCCCACCGAGAAGCGCCAGCAATCTCCTTCCCTGTAGCTCTGGCCCAAGCCTGGGCCCTGGCTCTTCCTGGACTCAGTTGGGCCAGGGAGCCATCCCTGAGCCAATCGCTGGCACCAGAAGGCTGTGGCACTTCATTTGGCCAGGTTCGTGTCAAGTGCCTAGGGGTGGAGCTGCCCTGCCCTGGCCTCCACGCAGGGAAGGTGAGTTGAGTTGGGTGTCTTCCTCCTCTCTGCCCGGTACAGTCTGTTGTAAGGGAAAGGGGGCATTAGGCATTGGTCAGGCAGAACCTATAGCTTCCACAATGCCCCCGGCATTGGGAGAGGTGGTTGTGAGCCAGGAATTGTCTATTCTGTGGCTGGCCTTCAACACAGCAGTTCTACTTTTAGACTTTATCCAAAATACACAACTGGAGAAGCATGTGTGTATGTATGTACATAGGCAGTGAAAACCCAGAAAGTTGGCTGGGCGCAGTGGCTCACGCCTATAACCCCAGCACTTTGGTAGGCCGAGGCGGGTGGATCACGAGGTCAGGAGTTCAAGACCAGCCTGGCCAACATGGTGAAACCCCGTCTCTACTAAAAATACAAAAATTAGGAGGGTGTGGTGGCAGGCCCTGTAATCCCAGCTTCTCAGGAGGCTGAGGCAGGAGAATCGCTTAAACCCGGGAGGCAGAAATTGTAGTGAGCCGAGATCACGCCACTGTACTCCAGCCTGGGCCACAGAGTGAGATTATGCCGCAAAAGGAAAAAAATGAAAAACCAGAAAGTCAACAAAAGTTAACCAGAAAGTTAACCAGAGTTGTTAAATGAAATATGAAATATTCTAACAGGACACACACAACCTTTCTATGTTATCATGTCTGCAATGACGTTTTCAAGGAATTGTTTGTAAATTCTAGTAATGTAGAATATGCTTCAGTAATTCATTTGTTATAACTCTGAACTTTTATTAAAAAGGAATTGTTCAGGCCAGGCGCATTGGCTCAGTAATCCCAGTACCTGGGGAAGCTGAGGAGGGTGGATCAACTGAGGCCAGGTGTTCGAGACCAGCCTGGCCAACACGGTGAAAGCCTGTCTCTACTAAAAATACAAAAATTAGCCAGGTGTGGTGGCATGAACCTGTAATCTCAGCTACTCGGGAGACTGAGGCAGGAGAATCACTTGAAGCTGGGAGGCAGAGGGTGCAGTGCGTTGAGATGGCACCACTGCACGCCAGCCTGGGCAACAAGAGCAAAACTCTGTCTCAAAAAAGTAAATTAAAAAAAAAAAAGGAAATGTTTAAATAAATCATTCACATATAAATATTATGCAATCAACAAAAAATAATGTAGATTTATATTTATCAATTTTAAGATGTCCACAATATGTTACTGAATGAAAAAACAGCTGACAAAAATCTACGGTAAGGCTTCACTTTTGAAAAATTATTTATCAATCTTTTTGTGTTAGTATGACTAGAGAGCTGTTACACAGTGTTCAAAATATTAGTAGTGTTTATTGCTGGGTGGTGGCAATGTGAGTAATCTTCACAGTTTTTCCTTTTCTGAATTTTTACCATAAACAAATATTTTATAATCAGAAAAAGTCAGGTCACTTATTATTTTCAAAGAAAACACATTATTTTCTAAGCTAATGGGAGATTCTCAGTGTGGGAGAATCCCATCTTCTTCCTTTAGAATCTGCATGTTTTCAAGGAAAATGTTACAATTTCCCTGGAGCGCCTTGATCCTGAGTACCCTCTGCTGCTGCTCCTGCTGCTGCTGTTGTGGTCGTCCTGGGAGGACTGGCTTTGTGCCTGGTTTGCACTTTAGCACTGCTTCAGTTCTCATGGCGTCTGGGGGAGGTGGCTCAGTGTTGCAAATAGTCCTCTGATTTGCCCAACTGTCTTTGGGTGCTACCCATCTTGTCCACATGCCTAGGACAGTAAATCTTTCCTAACGAGTGTCTCTCTCCCTTTCCCTCCCCCTCTCCCCATCTGTAACGTCTCCCGTAGCAAAGCCTCCAAGTGCCATTGTGTCTCCTGGGCTGGGCACGTGCATGTCAGCTCATCTGCACCAAAACCAGCCTGAGGACTTGCGGACTGGTCTGAAACTCAAGAGCTCTTTTTGATTTCATCATTAAATTGCTTTGCAAAAAGGGACACTTTCTGGTTTGATTTCTTCTGTCACTACTTCTGAATCCTGTGTAGCTGTCCAAAAGAAAGAAGGATCTGTTGTCGCTACTCTTTGTCAACATAAATAAAGTTATGGTTTAAACTCAGTAAAGTTTTTTGAGCAGCTGAGGTCGCCTCCAAGTTGGTAGAATAATTTTGCCATTTTTCAATCTGCGTTTCACACGAGGTTATTAAAGGAAAAGTGCTAACAAGTTTGAAATGAGAACTGGAAGTTTAAACGTGTTTGTCTTGAGCCACAGCATAAGGTACAATTGCAATGCTTTGGTCTCTGTATCTCATCACTTAGACCACACTCTTATTTTTGTGCTTTCACTCACCTTGACCAGAGTAGAGGATCACATAAAGGGTGTATTTTCCAAATAAAGCTGTTTGGATCATCATAGTTTTAACAAAGACAATCCCTAACATCTGTAGAGTGCATTCTCTGCACTGCTGCCAGGGTGGTTTGACTAAGTCACTAAGACAAGTTCTTAGCACGTTACTTGCTTGCTTAAAAACCTTTGATGAGCCTCCATTGCCTATGTGACAAAATCCAAACTCCTTAGCTCAGCATTCAAGGGCCTTCCCCATTTAACTCCAACCTTGCCCCCCTCCACTCCCTACAGGGACAGCACAGAGGCCACTTCCTGACTTTACATAGCTGGTTCCTGTGTCCGGGATGCCCTTGGCCTTTACCTCGAGGCTTGATCTCACTCTCTCTGGGAGACCTCCACGTTTCTCCCCTGAGTACCCAGTGCTCTTCTGAAAGACCTTACCATGCAGACACAGTTTATATCATTTTGTCTTCTCCACTAGATTCTGCACCCTCTGAGGAATCAGTTTCCAAGTCTGGCTAAGCATCTGGTCTCCTGGGCAGCGTGATAAAAATACCATCCCCGAGCCCCACCCCAGATCAACAGAACTAGAATCTCCGGGAGCAGAGCCCAGGAATCTGAATTTAAAGCAGTTTTCCAGGTGATTCTGACTGGCAAGCAGGCCTTGTAACCACTGCCCAGAACGAGTGTACATTTTCCATGGGCCTAGCCAGGTGATAGCCAGGAGGGAGCAGAGAGAGAGAGGGGAGGCAGAGAGCTCAGGTGCACTGAGGGCTTACCTTGTGCCAGGTTCTGCTCTGGGAGCATTTATACCTGCTCATTCAATTTCAACCACTGCAAGAAACAGATAATGGTATGCCTATGACGCCAGATAAGGAAACCAAAGCTCAGGGGCTTTGTCTGAGGTCCCCACTAGCACACAGTGGAGCTGTTGACAAAACCAGCTCTGCTATCTCTTTGGACTCAACATTCTTCTTCCTTAGCCCATGTTAAATAAATGCTAGGCAAAATAAATGAATATCTGGGTTTGTAGATGCTCCGTGCCTCACTCGCCTGCATTCAATTAACCAGCAAGATCTATCCATTCTGTTTGCTCACGTCCATTCTCTGCCATGGACACCTGAGAACAACCTCCTAACCCATCTCCCACCATCTCCTGCCATCTCCCCTCAAATCCGTCTTCTCAGCTATACTGGAGTGATCATTTAAACTTGCAAATCTACCAAAGCTACTCTGCTTGTGGTACATTTTACGACATAGAAGCTTTTCATCTTTATATAAATAAGTATGTCTATTTCTGCCTTGATAACTTCAAGGTTTTCAAACTTAATTGTGAGTATTTAAGCTAGATTTCTAATGCAAATGACAATCCAGGGGTTAAATTATATAATATATTAAGAGTTTGTAAACGTTGACATGAAAGACACATCTTAGAAAAATGGGCAATAAAGTATGCATAAGCAATTCACAGATGAGAAAATTCACCTAATCTACAACCAAATGAAGAGACTTCGATTACTAATGTCACTCAACACCCCTCAGACTACAGAAGATTTAAGCTAGCTATGACACTTAATGCTTGCAGCAATGTGGGGAGAAGCATACTCTCATAAACTGTCGGTTCAAATGGGAATTTCTCCAGCCTTTCTGGAAAGCCTTCTAGTAGCATGTTAAAAGTAAAAACTGCAAATACAATGTTCTAATTTTCCATTCCTGGGAATCTATTTTCCAGTATCAAACCCCTGTGATAAAGGACCTCCAGATGAGATCACTTACTGCTGCATTGTTCAAATGCAAAACCCTGGAAATCATGTGACTGTCCATCTCTAAAAGAATTGTTAACTTTATTACCGAACAGCCACATCATGGGATGATATGGCCAAATTAAAAATGTAAATTGGAATTACATTCACCTGGGCGCATTTGTATGAAGCATGGCTGTGTGAGGAACACAAGATACACAAAAGAATGTGATCCTGTTTTGTAAGATGTTACCACATGAACACATCCACATAAAGCCTTTTAGATGTACAGTCTGTGTGAGTGTGTGTGCAAGTGTGTGTGTGTTTGTAGATTTATGTGAGTGTGGAGAAAACTAGGAGAGGTTGTTACTGAGGTGTGGGGGTCGCTGACAGTAGGGAGTACAAAGAAAAGGGAGGGAGTTAAGTCCCGACCACAAAGATGAGGGAGAAAAGGTTAGTAAAAAACTGTGATAAGCCCAATCGGTGTGCATGATATGATCATATTTGTGCACCTACACAAAGTTACATAAACATGTATATGTGTGCTTGAAAAAGTTAACAATGCACATCTTATCAGCTCATTCCTCCACCTGAAACCTGGCAATGGCCTGCTGTTACCCTGTGGTTAGATCCAGAGTTTCTTATCTGGCTCCAGAGGCCCCTTCACCCCTCCCCATCCTATATACTAGGCCCCTCCCCAGTCTTTGGATTACAGACACATCTCCCCAGGGACCTCAGGTCCCCACCCCCTGAACCATCTCCTGCTCCTCTTTGGTTCTTCAAACTTACTTTTGTCCTCTGTGCAAGACATCCTCCTTGACACATTTTCCTGGATGATTCTCACTTGTTTGTATTTCTTTCTTTATTCTACATATTTAGGGTGTATACCATGATGTTCTGATGTACACATGCACAACTGATTAACACTGTCTAGACCTTAGCTAAAGCATCCATTTCTTGGGGAGCTTTCCCTTTTCCTTGATCCCCAGATGTGGTTAGCCTTCCAGATGTTCATTCCCATGGTCTTCTGTCCTTGCTGAAGTTCTATTTTATTTTAGCCTCTGTGAACTTTGTGCAGATTTTCCCAGCTATAGTTTATGGCTAATTTGTTGCATCTGAATTGAATAAAAGCCTATGGCAGGGGCCAGCACGGCACCCGGGATCTCATCACAGTGGGCGGGTAGAACACTTCTCCAACCCTTCTTGCCACCCGTGGCTCTGTCAGCTGAAATGAGGCCGTTTAGATTCCCGAGGAAGCAGGAGGAAGCAGTAGGAAGCAGTTATGCCAGCGCATGGCATCTGCGAGGGCTGGGATCCTGTTCAGCACCATCTCAAACTATGCCCCCACTGCACCCTCTGTGTCCTTCTGGCCATCTGTGCTTCTTGGCCCCCTAGTCTTCATCCCTTTGCTGCAGCCTTGCAGGGAGGAAGCCGGGCAGTGGTGGTCCCATCACTACCGCCCCCATAGAAGGCCACCTGCCCTATGATCATGTTTGGGGCCTGAGAGGAGGCTAACGTGAGGGTGACTTTAAACTCCAGAATGTGTCTGGACACCTGCTGTGCCACCAGGGAACTGACCCAACAGGTGTGAAGGGAGTTCACACAGGGGACTGACCACGAGGGCACTGCAACCAAGTTTATCGCCATGCGTTCATTGCATGCTTCTAATTAAACCCGTTTATGAAGAAAAAGCAACACATTTACAGGAAGAAATAAATTAACTGAGTTCCTTTTCAAGCCACATTGTTAAATTCTTTTTATAATAATAGCTTTATTTCTGAAAGCAGTTACATTTCTGTGTTCATAAAAAGCAGGGAAAAAAGGACAAGATTTTATGACTCCTTTTCCAGGAGACCTGGGGAAGCCACATTTTCATCAAGGTCATTGCCCTCAGTAAACTTAGAGAAAACACTGCAAATGTCTCAAGACTTGAAACATTTCGAAATGAGAAGGAAATGTGGAAATACATTAGGCTACATGGGCCTGTGAGTCCCGGGGAGTGCTAATTCCAAGAGCTTTTTTATTAAATAGCCCGAGCGTCCTATCCCACTTGCGGTCATCGTGTCCTCTGTGCGGAGGGGATTGAGCAGGATAATAACTCCCATTAGCACTGGGGGAGTTTTCACATGTAAATCCCCTAGCAAATGGAAGCACAAATAGAGAGTGTCCTGTTTAGTAAGTCAGCATAACTTGGGTGTTAGTTTTTTTCCCCTAGAAAAGTGCCTATGGTCGCTTGCTATCTTTGAAGTCGGTGAGGTGGGCAGCGCTCAGTCCGCAGTGTTGGCCAGCTTTTCCTTCTCATCAGGGTTGTCCAGCATCTTCAGCCTCCTCTCCAGCCTCTGCCTCCATTCTTCTCTGAGCCTGCGGAGGGGAAACCGTGCACATGCTCACTGCATTTGTCTCCACCTATGCTGGTCCACGGAACCGTGGCTTTTTCTTCTCAAGGATATTTTAAAAGAAACCCAGTGTGTGTTACTGTTACTCTCCTCCCTGTGTTCGTGTGTTCGCGTGTTCGCATTCTTCAACTCCCACTTAGGAGTGAGAACATGTACTGCTTGTGGTTTTCTGTTCCTGTGTTAAGGGGAGGACAAATACCTAATGCATACGGGGCTTAAAACCTAGGTGATGGGTTGATAAGTGCAGCATACACCTATATAACAAATCATGTATCCCAGAACTTAAAGTAAAATAATAATTTAAAAATCTCAATGTTTTTTACAAATGAACACAGAAAAAAATAAATAGTCACAAGGGCAATGTCTATGAATAGATGGCTTTATCCCAAATGTAATCCTTCCCAAATTGACAGGTGGATTCCAAGTAATGCCAATCAGAATCCCAGCAAGACTTTTCTGTAGCTATCAACAAGCCGATTCCAACTTCCATATGGAAAGGGAAAAGTAGATTAGCCTTAAGAAGTTTGAAGAACGCTGTGAAAGGACTCACACTACCTGATTTGAGGCTTAATATAAAGTTACCATCATCAAGGCAAGGAATAAACAAATAGAACAGAATAGAACAGAAAGTCCAGAAATAAATATGCAGTAATATGGCCAGTTGATTTTTGACAAGGGGTTAAGGCTACTCAATAGAGGAAGGATAGGCTTTTTAACAAATGGTGCTGAAGCATTATGTATCTGTATTCAAACAATAGACTTGGAATCTGCTATGGTCTGAACGTTTGTATTTCCCCTCAGATTCATATAGTGAAATCCTAACTTCCAAGGGGATGGTATTAAACTCTGCTAGATTATGGGCCTGGGAAAGAATGGGAAGATTCTGGAGTCATGCTCTGAGGCTCTAGGGGTTAGATAATATGCATGTACTACATGAAAATCAGAATATAACAACTGAATTCACTTTCATCTTTCATTCTTATAAGTAACCCCACAAGGAGTATAATACTTAATACTCTTTCTGTACCCTAGTCTATTTTCCTCAGAGTGGCTCCCAGAGGTGAAATAATACCACTTAGAAGGTATAAATATTTTGAAGGCTCTGGGCATCTATTACCAGATTGGCTTCAGGAAAACTTCTTACTTACAACTCTGCTTAATTATGGGCCCAGTAAAGAATGGAAAGAATCTGGCGCGCGAGCCCGTTGCTGGGTGGTGCCTGTTGCATAAATACATGAGCAAGTGGGGACTGAAAATTGAAATATTGTCAGGGAATGAGGCACAGGGGGTAGTACTGTCAAGACACTGGTTGTAGTCCTCATTCTACCTCAATTTTAAATAGAAGTGAATGACATTAAAGTATAGTTTGTCTGTTTGTCGAGCATGGGGCTGCTCTTCCACGAGTGGGCATCTTCCTCACATGTGCGGAACTCTGCTCTGCACCACTGGTCAGAGGATGCTGTACTTACAAAGGGATGATTTACTGAGCTTATATGACCTTCTACTTTGATTTCTACAGATTAGTAATTTTCATAATTATATTTCTGCATCATGGTTATTAAGCATTCATCCTATATGTTAATTTGTAATCCACTTCTCCAACCTGGAGAATACTCAATTTCACAAGCTTTTTTTGTTACACATCTCTGAAAGCCTCTGTAACTAAATCTGCCTTCGAGTACATGACTTTTGTCACCTAGAATCTTTTAAAGCTCACTAATAAGGGCTGCTGCCTGGGTGTTTCATTGAACTTGATGCACTTCTTAACCTAATGTGGATTCATTCATTAACAAAAGGGACTGTAACTTTTACTGGGTGTGGTGGCAAAGCTGACTGGTGGCTGCAGCTTCTTTCCATTTGTATTTGCCTCAGATCAATGCTAAGGCCACACTTCTTGCAGGCTGCTCTCAGACAGCGACTGGGCATGGCCATGGTATTAGTGCAGGCCCCTCCCAGCAAGCTGCAGAACTTCTTTAGCAGGTGGCTTTGGCTCAGTGACTCCTTGTTATTCTCCCCAAAACGTACTAGGGCTGCCCTGCTATCTTCCCAGTCCTAATTCCTTCTTCTTCTCCTTCATGGAGGTCAGACCCACAGCACAGTCTGATGACTTTGCTTCATTTCTTTGGCTTCGTGGTGTGCTGAAGCTGGCTCATAACAGTTCAAGAGAACCAATGATTACTTTTCGGGAATTTTTTAAAGCTAATTATTAAATACAGACATTATTAAAAGTAAATTATATAAAGTTCTAATTAAATTGTATTAAAACAGGGGCACTGACTATGCAAAATTCATTACTTCCTAATGATTTTACTGCATTTTACAACAATCTATGCTCTTCAGGTTACTTAGATTGATTTCACCTGTATGGTAAAAGTACTACATGATGAGCAGTTACTGCCAAACACCTCTTCTGAACTTGTCTTCATTGGCATCTCATTGGTAGCTTGAAACAAACTATGGTAGGAATATTTACACCACGGATGTTACAAACACTATAAATCAGGCATGACTTGATGTACCATTTTGTTCATTGTCTGAACTAAGGTTTGGCCCTAAGGCCAAATCTGGCCAGCCACCCATTTTGTAAATAAGGTTTTATTGAAATATAGCCCTGCCCACTTGTTTACATATTTTATTTACATATGGCTATAGCTGTTTTCACACTACAATGACACAGTTCAAGAGCTGCAACACAGATCATATGACCTAAAAAGCCAAAAATATTTACTGTCTGGTTCTTTTCAGAAAATGTTCCTGACCCTTGGTCTAGACTTAGGAAAATGATGGACAAAATCTTAACATGGATTAAATTCAGAAGTGTGCCGTGTCTGTAGCTAATATATTACAAATAGCAAAAAAAAAGTTGATGAAATATTCTTCCAGTACTAGAAAGCAATTGACTTCTTTGCTGAATTGGATAGTAATCAAGCATTTATTTGTCACATAATTTTTTCAAATTATGGTTGAATTTCAACCATCAGTTGGCCTCGACCCAAGAGGTTGGCAAAAATGAATAAAAACACTTTTCATTATTATTCTCTGTGAGAACCAGGTGACTGTATGGGATTTATAATAAAGAGTACTGTGTATTTTCTTATTGTTTTAAATTGTATGCTACACAGCTTTCGTATCAGTCAGATTTATAAACATATGCATGTATATACACAGATACATTTTTCCTCCAGAGAGCCAGTAGTTAAACATCCATCAGCACACCACAGCTTCCTTCCAATTTTTCATTCACAGATGCTTCTTCCAATAAATCTCATGCACATTTAATCTCCTCTTGCCCTCTGCTTCTTAGGGGACCTGAATTAACACATTTGGTATGATGCATTCATTCTAGGGAAAAAAAATTTAGGAATCTGGGGTTCATAACATATTTATTTACTTTTTATAGCCGTTATATGCTATTGCTAAATGGTAAAGAATTCAGGTCTCTATCTATCCAAATGTCTTTTAAATCTTGTCTTATGAATATTTAGACACTTTGCTGCTCCTTTTTGGTCAATATCTTTCATTACTGTGTTGCTTCTATTTATTTTGGGGTTCTCAGTAAACTCGTAAATACAAATTTATATATGAGGCTTTCCTTTTGCAGCAGGGAAGTTCCATAGGAGGAAGATAATGCTTAAAACTTGGCTTACAAATTCACATACATCAAAAGAGCCATACAACTGGCATTAAAGCTCAGAGAGAACATTTTTACCTTCAGCCTAGAAATGTTGGCCTCACTTTTCAAGTGGAGACCAAGTCATGTTTACTGTTTCCTGTTCTAGAGTCTTCTGCTTTGTGAAGGAATTGTTAATTTCTAGGAGCACAGGTTCTCCTTGATAAGTCTGGGGCTTACCTAGAAAACAGGATGCTATTTGTGAGATTCTTAAGTCATAATCATACTGTGATTCCTGGAGTGCGTGAGGACAACCGGATCCGTAACTACATTTTTCCTATCATATGCTAGGCACTAAACATATGTGTCAGTGTGGGTCCTCCAAGAAGCAGATCTGTGGGAAACACTTGTGAAAAATAACGAAGGGAGGAAACTGAAGCAGTCAGGAAGAGCCTTTAGACTTCAGCACTGGTCTGACATCTGTGGAGAGGGAAGTAACGGTTGAGTAGGAAGAACCCACCCCACAGCACAGTTCTGAGGAAGCTTGGGCTGGGCTGATGGGGAGTCCCTGAGCAAATGCTACCTTCGGAGAAGCCTTGTCTTGCAGGAATTGCCTAGAACCAGCACCTCTTCCACCCTCCGTTTTGACCAGGGGCAGCCTCGGGGAGGTACGGCTTTGGCTCATCCACAATGGTAGATGCAGAAAGGGAGCCGCTGGCACTACCAGTCAGCTGTGCTTCCAAAGCAAATGATCCTGAAGGGCCTCCGAGTGGGACACTTCTGTGGCTACCACGCTATGCGAAGAAAAGCAACCGAATACTACCTGTCCTCAAGGAATTGAGAGTTGACCGAATTCTTGATCTCGCATTTCAGATCTCAGAACTCCGATCTTGATCTCTGCGCTTTTGCTTTAGTATGAAAAGTGAGATGACAATTTTGCTGCGCCTATGCCATTTTCATGGGTAGAAAGCATGCCTTGACAATTGTTTCCTCATAGTGGGGAGAGGCGGACCTGCGTCTGGTTTCCTTGTGGATTGTAGCTCACTGGCTGGGTCTCTGGTCAAAGGTCAGAGCTCAGTCCATCCACACAGGCTGGCAAGCTTTGGCATACTGATTTGACCGACTCAATTCACCAGCTGCTTCCTTCCTATCCTTTTAGTTTGAATGAAAAATCTAACTAAAAATTTTCTCTCTGCTTATTCTTTGTAGACTAACTCTTGTTTTATAAAAAGTTTGAAACAGCAATTTCATCTGGCTGGGAGATTCTGAGTCAAATACCTGATTGCCTGAAGCTGAAAACATCCTAGTTGATACAATTGATAAGCAGGCTTTGGAGCAGAGGGAGGTGAGTGGTCTTGGGGTGAGGCTTGATGTACCCCCAGATTTAACATCTACTTGACACTGTTGAGATCTGCTAAATTATGAAGAGGTATTTTGAAGACCACACTTCTTGCATAAAAACATTAGTTGTTCACTGTTCCATTTCTTAGTTATAGCTACCCGCTGGGCACTTAGGTGCACTTAGGGCACTTAGGTCTGTAAGATTTATGATCTAAACTGAGACACTTTTGAAAGTAAAAGGGACTGCAGTCAATGATGATATCAAACTGCCCGGGGCAAACCAGGAGGTGTGGTCACGGATGATGCCCACGCAGCCCTCACCTCTTCTCGAATTACCTCAATCAGTTGTTTGCAAACACTTTCCAACTTCCTTGGGGGACTAACCCATCCATGTTCAGTTGCTTTTCTCTATCCAGACTCAGAGAAAGTAAAGAAGTTTCCAGTTCTGGGGCCACCCACTTTGCCTTGTGATCTCACCCCCAGGCCTCTGCCAGATATAGTACATCAGTTCCCAGGAAAAATGGATTCTCTCCATCCCTGGTTTCCTTCCCAGAATCACTGAACCCACAGATGTGTGTTTAACACCCTTCACCCAGCTCTGGCACAGCATCTTGCCAGGTTAGCTCAGCAGAGGGAGAAAAGCATGAGACATTATTGGATTTGTTCTCCTGTCAACAAAGGGGTTTGGAGGTTTTTGTCTCTACTGCTCACTCAGACACTTAGAACATTTCTTGACTGTACAGTGGATTGGATTTTTTTTTATATAAATGGAGGGTAGAATAAAAAAAGGTGTGTGTGCCTGCATGTGTATATTGGAGGGTGGGCATCTGCCTATAGTGGAGTTGGGGGAGGCAGGGTCCCCAGGGCTGGAATAGGGACTCAGGTGTCTATAATATTCACTGGTCTGCAAGTATATGCTGGGAGATTATTATTTCGTTAGGACAGTGTTTCAGACTATTTGCTCAGATCAGCGGGGATTTAAGCAAATGTTCTGACATTTCGGTTTTCATTTAAAAATTCTAGATTTTTTGTGAAACCCGGTTCATGTGGGATAGGTATGTGTTTGCATTTTTTTCAGCAAAAATAAAACAATGAGGTTTTAATTCATTGTTTACCAAACTAAAAAGGCTTTTGAGAATTTTAATTCATAATCGATGAGCACGCTGGCTCTGGTGGGTGGCCTCAAGGCTGAAGGAGAGACGGCAGGGAGCTGCCTCGCTTCCCCAGCTCCGGGGGGGATCCCAGTTCTGAGTCCTGCGGCCGCTGTGATCGTGTCTTTAAACACTTAGTTGGGGGAAACTGATGAAATGTTTCATGATGAGCACAAAGATTTATTCTTTCAGTCATAGAAGGTAGAGAAAACTGCTTCAAACTTTAGGAGAGGGGGTCATTTCTGGGGCACATGGGAGCCTGGAGAATTAATGCAGTTTGTTCTATGGACCATTTGCAATTGATTGCCATTTTTATAACTTATTATTATTTTTTACTTACAAAATGGCACAGGATCATTGTAGAAATTTTGGAAAACATATAAGAACACACACACACACACACACACACACAATCTGTCATCCCATTAGCAAAAATAACCACTTTCAGTATGTTAGTGTATTTTCTTCTAATCCTTTTCTTTTACATACTCTTTATGTATATAGTATGTAACTATATACATATACTCTACATATACTCTCTCTCTGTATATATATGTATATATGTGTGTATATATATGTTTTACTATCTTGACAAAAATAAGATCATATTGCAAGTTTTTGCTTTCTGGAAGGAAAGATACAGCACAGGGCTCATGATGGGGTCTGGCTTCCAGTGGGCTAGTGGGCCAGGACTAGGGGAAGGAAGATGGTGGAGACCACACAACAGACTCCCTTCATTTCCCTGAGAATCTCCAGGATTGGATGCTCTAACATGAGACTCTTCTAGCATGTAGGAAGGCCTAGTTTTGCCTATTAGGCCACCAAGAGTGTGGCTGGAATGTTGGCAGAGCTCTTCTCTGGGTATGGAAGGAGGCTCCTCTCTGGGGCTTAAGAAAGGATTTTGTTTTAGAAATTAACTAAATTTTACACATGCGAATGACTCATGTTTGCAGCTCAGCATGCACTAGGCAGACACAGAAGCATGGAATCACGGTGCTCTGCTGTGGAGAACACATGACTGCCATTCCACCTGCAGTGGACATCCTAACAGAGAGACATGCTGGCTAGCCTCTTCCCATTTTAGGGACAAAGAACCAGGACAGGCCCAGAAGAACTGAGCTGGTCCATATGACACATCTTCCCACATAAGCAAACTTTAATCTCTCAGCAGACTCCCTGGACTAAGAATCCTTCTCCCGAGAATCTTGATATTATCCCAGATGAGGGATCTTTTTATTAAACTAGTTTTTCGCACATATACGTATCTGTCGACTTAACCCTGAAATTTAGTGTAACCACATGTGCTGGAGATTACAACAGAGAAGTGATGAAGAGATTGTTTTAATTCATCAAGACATAAATAATATAATCTCATTTTTTGTATTAAAAAGTCTTATCTAAATCTACAAGTCATTGATTCTCAATCAGGGTTGACTTTGCCCTCCAGGGAGCCTTGGTTGCCACAATGTGTGTGGTGATCTCACAGACAGGTAAGCTTTGAGGCCAAGGATGCTGATATACATCTTAGCACAGAACAGCCCTCCACAACAAAGAATTATTTGGCCCTAAATGTCAATAGTGCTGAGCTGGAAAATCCCTGGTATACTTGCAAGACTGAATGAGTGGATGTATTGGCGATGTTTTCCGTGTTTTATGATGCTTTGACATCTTACAGTTTGCTGGCTAGGAGGAGGCTGCCCCTGCTAGGACTAGCCCTATATTAGAGATAGCACAAGGCTTGGCTGATCTCTGGACCAACCAATCTCACTCAAGTCTGTAGCCCTAGCCACCTCCCTGTCTAACTCTCACACCCTGAGCCACTATTTCCCCTGCCCTTGATTATCCTGAGGTACCAGGCTAGAAACCACTACTGCAGCCCAAAGCCTACCAGAATGACCCAAACTAACCAATCCTGAATTACACACTCTGCCCTGCCTTGCCTTTTTCATAGAAACCCCAATAAAGACTCTGGCTGAGAGGTTCTCTCTAGCTCTTCTCCCACCTGACCAAAACCAGGAGCTTCCCTCTGGCCCTGTGGGACATGTGTGACCCCTCTCTGGGACCTGTGAATACAGTGAACTTCTTCCTTCCAAGCCTTGCCCCCATGTCCTCATGAGAGCTTGCAATTCCTCCTGTCGCTGTACAGCCTTTATGCTTTCATGTCCAGCATGTATACATTCCTACAACAGTGGACACCAAAGAGAATTCACTACGTCCATCTTCATATATGGCATATGTCTAAGAAATCCACTTTAAAAGTAATAATAGAGAAAAAATTCACATACTTTTTCAGGGCGCTTCTTTCCTGACGATCTTCCTCCAGTTCTCGGTAAAAAGTCTGTTTGCTAATTTCTTTTTCCCAGAAGCTTTTGAGCTCATGACAAGTTTCACAGCAGAAGACTTCTCGACGGTTGTATTGATTGTTCATCCCCTGAAATATACAAGTAAAGCAAATCCCAGTCCTTCAAATAAAGCCACTCTAGGTTTGGAGTGATAGAAAGTTGAGCTTACACGTAGACATTGCTATTTACACTTTTTTTTTTGGTGACTGTAGACACATCACACACTTGGACTCTTAGTCTATTTCCTCAATTGCAAATGGGAATAATAATAGTTATGCAAGAAAACATTGTGAAAAATTTTGAATTAGACAAAACCAAAAAGGGTATCTGGTAACTCTTCCAGATTATCTGATTCTAAAGCTTGCCCTTTTCACTGTCTTTGAGACATTTGACAATTTGTAAATTATAGAACAATTACAGTAATGAAAATGATTCATGAACATAGAAATCCAAATAAATTTTGTCCACTAAAATGCAATTACTCTACCCATGAATATCAATTTTTCGTCTATGTGTTTTTAAAATTTCTTTTGAATCAGCTGTAATACATTACTAGTTTTTTCCTTATTTATAAGTTAAATAAAATCCTTTAAGAATGACCTCACAGTTTTGTGTGTGTGTGTGTGCGTGTGTGTGCGGAAGGCGTGCATCACCAACAAAAGTGCTAAGCCTCATGCATAATGGACAGCCGGCACCCAGTCAACAGCGTGCTCTTTCCATCCTTCTTCACAGAACAGCCAAAGCCTCTGCCATCTCTCAAGCACCCAGTGTGCGCCAGGCATGCTTTAGACACCGTCGCATCTGATGCTCACTGCAACTCTGTCTCCACTCACTGTTCAGATAAGGAAACTAGAGTGAGAATCTGCCTGTGGCCATCACTGAAAATAGAAGAGCTGGCATTTGAACCTAGATGTGTCCATCTTCAAAGCAGTTGCTCTTTGCTCTACAGATCCTCTTTGCTCACCAGAAGTGCCCACTGCGTTTGGAAATGGGTACGCCGGGAGCAAGCTCGTTCAGCATATGTATATACATCCTATGAAGGGATACATATTAAACCAAAAATGTTTGCTTTTTACCTGAACATGGCCCACTTTCCAGATCTTATAGTGCCATCAGGCAGGTGGACACGAATGCCTGCACAGCAGCGCCCTCCCTGCCTGCTGGCAGCTCTTGCTCAGAGAAGCGCTTCAGCCCAGGCTGGAGACTGGAAAGGGACCTGGTCCCTTACTTCCCAGCTACGAAGTCCCTATGATCCCATGCAAGCTGGGTTTTCCTGGGGCACCCAAAGGATTGGGGTTGACAGAGGAGTTTAGAAAAAGCTTCAGAGAATAACATTTATTATTTATATTTATGATATAAAATAATTTATATTTTATTTATATGTATAATAATAGAATATGATGCCTTTATCAGAGAGGCAGCAAGAGCTTCCCTTGTGAAGGGAACAGTGTAAGTGTACTGAGGTAAGAAAAAACTTGAAACTGAAAACAGCTTTGGGTATTTGATTAAGATTTTGAGAATCCGCTTCCGGCATTCTTCCTCCTGGACCCATCTTCCAATCACCTGCTTATTTCTACAGTCAGAACTGCCCTGGAAAAAACTGTGCTGAGCATGTGGGTGGGTGGTGGTGGCGAGGCAGGTCAGGGTGGGGACGGTGGAAGGAGATGCCGGGAGAGAAGAGGGAGAGAACATTTTCCTCAGTGCCTGCCAGACGCTCTGTGGGGGGTTCTCACTGGTCACACACAGCTACATGAGGGCCATTGTTTTCTTATTTAAAACATTTTTATTTTTTATTAAACATCTAAAAATAATTTTGAAATATATTTTAAATTGACAAAAGCTGTATATAATTGCAAACATGAGGTTTTGAAATATGTACACATTGTGGAATAGCTAAATCGAGCTAATTCACATCTCATTTTGCACATAAAGGAGCTGATTTTCAGAGGCATTGATGGACCATGTGGAGGGTCCACAGCTTGCGAGCGGTATGGCTGTCAGGACCCAGAGCCTGCGCTCTTCCTACGGCTCCCAGACACTCCATGGAAAGAGGAAGTTTGTCTTAGGGACCCTCTCCCACTTGAGGTGCTCGGTGACCTTACACTTCCCTGTGACTGACAGATGCTGAGGTGTTTGCTACTTAAAAGGGTATAGCTTCGTGAACAGAAGCTCAGTCTTATTTTGTTTTCAATGCATTGAAGCATTTAATGGGTGTTCAGTTATTCAAGTTAAATGAAATGACCTCCTTCCAAATTATCCTTTTCATACGAAGAGCTGGCCCCTTAGGAGTATCTCAGACATCAAGGGTCTGAGAGTGGATTGCTTTTGCGCTTTCTGGGCAAGGGAAACACAGTCTTTCTGCAGTCTGCCAAGCTGGAGTAGAGTCTCTGGAATTTCTCTCTGAACCCTGGGGCCATCCTCCAGCCTGACCCGTGAACACACTTCTGTCTTTCAAGGGCATATTTTTTACTTATTTTCTTTCCCGGGCTAATAATTCAGTGCACAGAATTCTAATAAATTTCTAGCCACTGGACATTGAAAGAGAAGCCACTAACAAAATATATCTGAATTTACATTTTCATTCATAGAACTAGGGTGTGGAATGCATGCCCTACTATAGCAATTAGGTTTCCTGTGGGTTTTGTTCAGGCTCCAGGGATATTTAAGGCATCTCATTTCCCTGATGTGCAAATTCAAGATAAGAAGACAGTGCTTGCTTTTAACTGAGAGGAAGGTGTTAAATGCAGAATTTGCAATTTAAGTATGCAAAAGGTAATGCCTTTTACGTGCATAATAGTTCCACAGATTTTTAAACTTACAAAATACCCCTAAATATTACAAGTTCATATTAGGTACCTGGTATTTAGAAAAAGGATAGCTTGGTCAAACAGGTACTCGCTGAAATGTTCTTCTTTTCTCAAAATTAATAATGAACATTGTTTTCTAAAGAGCTTCGTTATGAAGACAAGGAACCCAGCCTGCTCACATCGCATGGCATTTTGCATCCTCTCTGTTTGGGAGGAAGGTGTGGCTTAGAAATGGAAAGAGGATTTATTCTAGCAGATATTGTAGTTGCAGAGTCATGAGCTGGGTTACGGAAAATAGATGAAAGCAGGGTGGTGTCCATACACCCAAGGAGTAAATTAAATCAGGGTGAACCCAAAGGAAATCAGGCTACGAAGAATCTGTTGCACGTGAGGTCTGCTTTCAATTCCTGCTTGATCAAAAAGCACTTCTGGGGTCTCCGTTTTCACACAGTAGCTTGAGAATAGCAGGCATGAGTTTTGGAAGGACTTAAGGAGGAGACAAGAACTCAGACGTCTTCAGGGATCAGTAAGCATCCTAAAGGAGTGAAGCTACTGGGAGCAGTGGCACTGGGTCTTGAAGGGCACGTGTTCTGCTTCAAGACACGCTTTCCAAAAGGGCCCAACACCACACTGGCTAAACAAAACATGGCATTTGGCTGGATGCAGTCTGCGGGTTACCTACCTGCCCCTCTTAGGGGACGCATTCTCTGTCTACAGATAGAGCCTATGTCTTTCTCCATTACCTTTCCTCGAAACCTCCTCCCTGTGCTCTCCCTACAGGGAACCCTGAACTATGTTGATTTCTCTATGCCTTCCTCCTTCCTAAGCTGTCTTGTAGGGCAGCCCCCTAGCCTGCTTCTGCACCCAAGCAGGCAGATACCACTCTGGCTGGCCAGGCTTGCTACTGCTGTCATTCCAGCAGCAACTGGGATTGGAGTTCTTCACCAAGCTGCAGCACCCCCACTAGGGGTCATGTAGACACAGCTGTCCTGCCTGCAAAACACAGCTGCATCCTGACAACCAGGATGGAGAGAAAGCTCAGTGGAGGACTTGTCACTATTGTTACTTTGGGCAGGCAAGCCCTTCACTTGCTCTGAGCCCCTTTCCTTAGCAAGTAGAGATGAAGTGTGGTGATGTGCAGGAAAGTGCCCCCAACACAGCCCACTATTCATTCCTCAGTGCCTCTCCCCACGTGCCACACACTTGTCCAGGGAACTCACAGTCCATCTCTCATCCCTGGCAGGCATCAAAAGTGCTAACTGAATTTGAACCACCATCTAAACACAGTCTCCTTGTGTTTAGTTTATACATGACACCAAATGCTTTGCTTCTTATTGACTTGGCCCATCCTGAAGGCTTATTTGTCTCTGTTACTGGGCTGTAAGAATTAGAAAGCCTTAGATCATGGGGATAAGAGGCTTCCCATCTTGTCCCAGGTACAGTGTCGGACCACGTCCAGAGAAGCCTTCAGCAAAGCTCTTGGTGATGAGTTTCACCCTTACATCACTTAGGATGTTATATCTGTGGGCTCTCTGTGGTCAGGCCCTATAATCACATTTACTGAGTGATGCTGAACATGTTTAAGGTGTGACTGTCTTACTAAAGTTGACAGTTGCCACTGTGCCAGCTCTTGGGCTCAATCCCTCCATGTGATTTCACAGCCTCACTGCTTGTTTTGCTGAAAACTTCTGGGGAACCTGAACTTCAGCAGGTAGGATTATGACAACGTGTAAGAACTTCCGTAAGAGAAAGTGCATTTTGTTTGAGATGAGCCATGCCATCTTCTTCCTTCCATTTTTAAAAAACTTGCTTTACGTTTATTGCTCCCATTTACTGGGCTCACCGTCGCTGGTATTGTCCACTTTGAACAGAATGTATAGCAATTTTAGAAAAGCATTCTTAGGAAAGCATCAAAATAAGGCAGGAAACAGGAAATAAAAGAGGTCTGCCTTTCCCTGGGTTATTGATGGGAAACCTAGGCACTGACAGTTGCTCTCTCTGCCTCTGCACCTGGCCCAGGCAGAGAAAATCGTTAGCTATATGCCATATGCATATGGTGCTGCCCCTGTTGGAGTTCAAACGAGAGTGGAAAGGCATTACTTTCTCAAGTTGTTTTCTCTGTGTGGTGGGGAAGAAGGGAAGGCCGCTGTGATCCCCTGTGGGATGGATCGGTAGTGTTTTTATTGTCACAGAAATAAGAAATACTAAGCAATGTGCAGACACATCAACCCATTAGGTACCTAAACCTTCCCGAGCTACTTTTAAAGATCTGTAAGATTAAGCTCCGGCCGCTTGGAGGCGCCCGGCACAGTCGGGAGTCCGCGCCAGCTGCCGCAGCCCGCGTGGCCCAATGAGGGGGCGATGGAGCTGGAGCCTGAGCTGCTGCTGCTGCTGCTGCTGCTGCAGGAGGCCCCCGAGAGCGTGGGATCTGGGTCACCGACTGGAGGGGCTGCGGGAGGCGCGGAGATCAAAGAGAGTGCATCACAGACAAGGGATGCTCTCAAACAGCATTTTAATGATTTAAAGGGAACCCTTGGGAAGCTCTTGGATGAGCGATTGGTGACCCTTTTGCAAGAGGTGGACACCATTGAACAGGAGACTATTAAACCACTAGATGACTGCCAGAAGCTCATAGAACATGGAGTCAACACTGCAGAGAACTTAATCCGAGAAGGTGAGATCGCCATGCTTGGTGGTGTGGGAGAAGAGAATGAGAAACTGCGGAGCTTTTCCAAAAAGGCCTCGCACATTCAGTTGGACAGCTTGCCAGAAGTACCTTTACTGGTTGATGTGCCTTGTTTATCTGCTTAGGTGGATGACTCAATTCTTAACATTGTGAAAGACCACATTTTAAAGCATGGAACAGTAGCATCTCGCCACCGGTACAGGTAGAAGAACTAATAGAAAAACCTGGAGGCATCATTGTACGATGGTGTAAGGTGGATGACGACTTTACAGTCCAAGATTACAGGCTCCAGTTTCGTAAATCTACTTCAAATCATTTTGAGGATGTATATGTAGATTCTGAAACTGAATTCATAGTATTGCACGTAGACCCCAATGTTGATTATCAGTTCAGAGTCTGAGCCCGAGGAGATGGCCGACAGGAGTGGAGTCCTTGGAGTGTCCCCCAGAGAGGTCATTCCACATTGGTGCCTCATGAATGGACAGCTGGCTTTGAGGGGAACAGTCTTAGCAGTCGAAGAAATATAGCACTCCGAAACAATTCTGAATAATCAGGTGTTCTCTACTCCAGAGCTCCAACTTATTTTTGTGGGCAGACGTTAACATTCAGAGTTGAAACTGTGGGACAACCAGACAGAAGAGATAGCATAGGAGTAAGTGCAGAAAAAACAGGATGCAAATGACTCTCTGCAGCGGGATCAGGCTGTGTGCATTAGTACAAATGAAGCAGTTTTTGTCAATGGAAAAGAATCAGTTGCCTGCAGTTACCTCTGGGTCCACTGTCACATTTGACATTGAAGCCGTGACTCTGGGAACCACCAATAATAGTGAAGGTGGAAACTTCAAGCTTCGAGTAACTATAAGTTCAAATAACAGAGAAGTGGTTTTAGATTGGTTACTTGAGCAGTCTTGTGGTTCTCTTTACTTTGGATGCTCATTTTTCTATCCTGGATGGAAAGTGTTAGTGTTTTAGATGTTTGGGTGCTTGGCTTTTATTTTCAGGGCTTAACGTAGCTGTCCTCAGCCCAGAGTGATTGTAATTGCTTTTTTAAAAAAAAGTTGAATTCATCTCTAACCTAGGCTATTGGAAATGGAAAGTGCTTACTGGATTCATTTTGTAATATTTTAGCAAAAAGAGACTTGAATGTTGTGGACAAAATCATATAATTCAGTCAATTTTTTTTAGCATACTGTTAACTAAAGTATTACATCATAATAAAAACCAAATTGGCTTTAAAAAAAAAAAGATTAGGCTCCTATTTTTTACATGAGCAACTTTTCAAATTCAGGTGTCTCCATTCTGTACTTGTGCAATTGATTTCTGTTTATAAACCCAATTTCAGAGGTGCACACTCACGCGCCTTCAAAGTTTCTGCTTGCTGCTTTCATTCCATGTGTATGCAGATGGAAGAGAAGAGACTTTTCAGAGGAGCGAGGAGTGTATATGTGCTATTGATGTCTCTTTTTTTCCCCAGAGTTTCGCTCTGTTGTCAGGATGGAGTGCAGTTGTGCCATCTCAGCTCGCTGCAACCTCAGCCTCCCGGGTTCAAGTGATTCTCCTGCCTCAGCCTCCCGAGTAGCTGGGACTACAGGTGTACGCCATCACGCCTAGCTAATTTTTGTATTTTTAGTAGAAACGGGTTTCACCATGTTGGCCAGGATGGTCTTGATCTCTTGACCTTGTGATCCCCCCACCTTGGCTTTGCAAAGTGCTGGGATTACAGGGGTGAGCCACTGTGCCTGGCCTTGATGCCTTTTAAATTCCCTCTAAACCTGAGATTCTCTCAGAATATAAGATCATTTATTTTTCTCATAACCCAGATAACTGTGTTGTCTTCCATCCACAGGGGCTCCAACAGCAGGAGCAGAAAATTTAAATAGCTATAGTATGTAGTCAGAAGGCCACATACTTGGGTTATTTTGGTTATTTTGATAATAAACATTTAGGAATATTGTCTGCTTCTCCCTCCCCCCTCTAAAAACCAGGTTTATTGCATTTACCTTTTTGTTTCCCCAGTTTTTATAAATTCATGGGTAGAGGGCAATAGTTCTCCTTTTTAAAGTACGGACAGTGGCAGGAAATCTATTGGTTTTGGCAACTGAAACTCAGCCCTGCAACCAGGGGGCTGTGGAAGTGAGTTCAGGAGTGGAGCAGGTCTGCTCCCGCTAAGCGGTCAGACAAAACCTGCCACCCTATGTTTGCCTAATGGCTGGTGGGCTGCATGTCTGTGTTCTCTGGCTTATTTTTATGCTCTTTATTGAGTGCTTACGGAATACCTTTTATTCTTCAAAGCGCTCTACATCTCACCTTCAATTCTCACAACAACCCTCTTCTTATTCTCATTTTACAGAGGAAGTACAAAGAGGCAAGCCACTACCGGAGGTCGCCTTGTTGATGGTGATGGAGCTGGGATTTAAACCACCCAACTCCAAAGCCCGTGTCATCACCAGCACACCACTCAGCTACCGGACAGAGAGATGGCAGCTCATGACGAGAGCAGGGTGTAGAGAAAGCAGGCATCCAGTTAAATCTGCTGAGAGCAATATGCAAGTCATCAATTCTTTTTCAAAGCAGAACTAGATTAACTTTCTGCCAAGATGATCTCCTGTGCATCACATCAAGACACACATCCCTTTTCCTCTCAGCACTTTCTGTCAGAGTGCTCCCTGTGGCCAGTTTCATGCCGGGCATGGTAGAGATAAACAAACAAACAAAAACTAGACTCCTCCTGACACCAGCACCAAACGTGTTTGTTTGTTTAGCCCCCTTACCTGGAGATTCTGCTTCCACAGGTGCAGGGGACTCACCGTCACTCCATTTCCACTCAGGTGGTCTTTCTCACCCACGGTGAAAATACCTTTAGGTCCAAAGTTACTAGGTCTGGGCGTAACATGGCTCCACCTGGCTGTGGCCCAAAGACATTTGGATAGGTTTCTCCTCCCGCCCCACCTTCAGGCCCCACTGGACTGAGAGCAGATGGAGTTTCCTCCCGTCCTCTCTCACCTTCTCAGATGGAAGCTGGAGTACAATGTGGGAGTGTTCTCCTTAGCTTAGCGCCTTTTCAGAAAACATTGTCTTTTTAACTTCCCCTCCAAAATTCTGTCCGGCTATTTGAATTCAGTCTTGAGTCCCTCTGCACAGTCTCCTTATAATTAATATCCCTCAAAGCCACCTCAGATTTTGCCAGCAGTATATTTGGGTCTTATGAGAAGGCTCAGGAGAAAGAAAAGATTGCCTGGGCAATATGAGTGAGTTCTTGGGTAGCTGGGAGTTTTAACTAAAGAAGGACTTACATGGGAGAAAAAAGCTTATTTGACTGGACATGTCCACAATAACTCAGCCATGTTATTTCCTTGGAGCTTGCCTGAATTGATTGTGGTGGCACCAAGTCATGAAAGAAGGACACCACAATTATGAGAGAAGTCCCTATGACTTTTAGTCCATATGATCCTTATGAAGCTTAATTTTATCACATGAAAAATGCATTGTTCTGAGAATTAAATGAGACAACAGAGCATGAAAAGTTCTTAACATAGTATCTGCTCCATAATATCATCACCATCTATATTTTTATTAGCAACCTGCATTGCGTACAGTACCAAATGCTATCTCATTTAATCCTCAGCATATTGTGCTAGGTTTTACATTCCTGTATTTGTGAGCAAGAAAGTGAGTCTGAGAGGTTGACTTGTGCCAAGCTCCAGAGCTAATGATGGGCAGAGCCAGGAGTCCAGACCTGCTGATTTCACAGCCCCCAGAATGTCCACTCATTGGGTGCTGACATTACAGAAGTGACAGTGAACAATGAATAGTATGTTGTAATTGCTAAAGTGATCTTCAAAGTTATCTCACTTAATGGTTTCAAGAGCTCTGGGAAGTAAATCTTATTATGTTCCCTGTAACCAGACAATAAGCCAGGGGTAGAAGGTTTAAATCCTTGTCTAAGTCACAGAACCAGTAAGCGCTGGTCCTGGGCTCTGAAGCCACAATGTCTGATGCCAAAAGTCCTGTCATCACCTCCCACAGTTTAAGCCACTTTCCTCCTTCATTTAGGGGAAAGTTCACGTGCCCTAGAAAAATAAGGACTAGTTAGCATCTGTCATCATAGACTATCATTATTCTAAGATGCTCTGCAAGGGCCTCACTTGGATCCATCCAGGTCCAACCCGCGTGCTCAATCCTGCCAGTCTGTGGGTGGGGTCAGGGAGCCTTGCTGACTGAATCAAATAGGAACCTCACCCAGGAGAGGAGCGGTGGGTGCTGCTCCAGGGATGAGGATGGATAGGATCATAAACATCAGTCTAGTTAGTCCATCTGTTCAAAAACTAGGTTTCAAAATGCTATAAAGGTCAATATTCAAACAACAGACAAAATTGGAATACGGACAATAACAGGATTGCTTTGGTGTTAAAAGTTCCCACAGATGATGGGTATGCTGTAATTATGTAAGATGATGGTGTTCTTGGGAAGTACTCACTGAAGCATTTAGAGATGAAGGATTATGATTTGTCAGCTTATCTCAAGGGATTCAGAAAAGATATGTAGATTTATAAAGCAAATGATAAATCAGACAGGGTAAACGGTGATGATAGATGCATCTGGCTAATACTATATAGGAATTCTTTGAATTATTCTTTCTGTAATTTTGAAATGACTGCCAAATGAATGCTAAAAAGTAAACATTACTTTTATCTCCTTTCAAGAGAAAAATTGCTATTTACTGTTTCTCTCCCATTTATCCCCCTCCCCCTGCAACTTCTTATACAGAGCTCCAACCTCTGTGAATAAACCCTGAATGCATTTTGTAGTGTCACAAAGTAACAAAGGCTTAAAAACAGGTGAAGGGCATTGCAGAATTAGTCAACTTGAGAGTTCTCAATATCCAAAGAGGGAACAATTTGCACAACAAAATAAATAACATGATGTCAGTTATGACCCACAGAATGAATGCAAATTGATATAAATTATTGAAATAAACAAATGGAGGAGAAAGAACAACTATTACTTTCAGAAGAATTCCAGTGAGTAAGTGTAGAAAGAATCAGGAAAAGAGAAAATCACCATGAGAACACCACAGTACTAATACCACAGTAATAATTATTTCAGGCCGAAACCATGCATCAGTGGTAAAACGAGTGGATGACATTTTAAAGAGGAACAGAATGCTTGCATGACATCAAAGATATATCTCCAAAAATTTACTAATGACTGTGGTGGTTTTAACATATGATCACAAAGTGTTTGATACTCCCCCCTCTCTAGAAGGTGGAGTTAATTTGCCTTCTCCCTGAGTCTGGGATGACTTGGTGACTGAGGGGAAAGTAGTCACTTTACAGTGGAGGAACAAATACCCCCTATTGTAGTTAAGGCTCTTAACGCTTCTAAGCATTGTTGATATCATGTGTCCCTTGATGTGACATGATGTGACACAATGACTGTATGGTGTACTTTTCCTAACACCAGAATGCTGTCTATTCATGAGACAACTGAAGACCAGCTCAAATTCTGGAATATTTTACAAAATACCTGAACACTGCTCATTTAGAAGTGTCAAGGTCATGAGAGATAAAGGGAGACTGAGAAACGATCACAGATGGGAGGCAAATAACAAGATATGATTGATTATACATGTATATATATAGCACATTGCATTTATTGGTATATATATATAGGTGTATATATGCACTGGTATATGTATGCAGTGATCAGTGCACTGATCAATGAATTCTGCCTGCAATTATATATATATATATAATTTTATATATATAATATTATATATACATACAATATTTTATATATATGTGTATATAGATATATATATATATATACACACACACACACACACACACATACACACATACCAATAAATGCAATGTGCTATCCTGGATTGGATCCTGGAACAGGAAAAACAGACAATAATACAGTAGTGGAAAACTGAGAGAATCTGAATAAATTCTGCAGTAAATTTTATTGTACCGATACTAATTTTATTGTTTTGATAAATGTACCACGGTTATGTAAGATGTTAATATTAGAGAAAGCTGGATGACAGGTTTATGGAATACTCTGTACTATCTTTGTGACTTTCTCTAAATCTAAAATTATTTTGAAATAAAAAGTAAAAAGCACATGCGTCTTCCTGACACCATCGGCAGATAGGCATTAAGGGCCATTGTTTGCCTGAGGAACATTTTCAGTGCACACAGAGATAGCCTGTCCTGGAGCTAGTGGTGTCCTGCAGTTCAGCCCTAACTGTGGCGTGATAAGAGCCCAGGACTAGGAGTTAGGAGACCTCCCGCCCTCTATATAGGGCAAGTTACTTGAACTAAGTCTCTGTTTTCTCATCTGTAAAACGGATCAGTATGTACTTTCCCAATCAACCAGTTTTCAGTGGAAAAGACTGCAGTGAAAAATGTTTTGCCTGACACAGTAAGTGCTTCATGAAATCCTGGGCTGCCTAATTTATGTCCGTATGTTGATTACGGATAGATCAGGGGTCACGCACTCGGAAGCCTGCGGAGTCCTGGTGTGTTTAGAAGGCTCTGTGGAAAATTCTAGAATGCATGGCTTATTTCAAACAGACACCACCACTCAACTCCAACCAACTGTCGCTCGTGGGGCATGGTCCCAGTGTTGCCTGATATTTGAGTTTTTCAAAAGCAGCTGGAAATCTGATTTTTAAAACATTGTGTAACTTCTTTATTTTTATATTTTGATAATAATTTATAGACATTGCAAAGGACTGTGCAGAGCATCAGAATATGTCTGTGGGCTGGACTTGGCCTTTGGGTCACTAGTTTTTGAGCCCCACATGGACTAATGGAGAAGTCTTCTGAGTTCTCCGTGTAGCTAACTATGCCTTCGCTTCCAGGAAAAACATACACTGGTGCTCGTAGAGTTGACATAAAAGGAAGTGAAAGCAACCAGAGTTCAGCACCACCCTTCCTGGTTACTGCGGACCACTGTGGGTTTGTTGGTCACATCCAGGCTGCTCAATTTGACCCAATTGTGACCTAGAGGGGAACTGGAAGGTTCTTAAGCTCATTCTGCCCACACAGAGCTGCCCCTGGGTTTGCCTCCATGCCAGTTTGGGTTGAGACCAGAAGCCAAGCCAGGTATCTGTTCCCTGGGGCTTTGACACCAAAATCTTGTCCCTTCAACTAGACCCTTAACTACCTTGGGGCAAAGACTTTACTTAATATGGTGTCCTTCACACAGTGTGTCTAGTGGACAAAGAACCCATTATCCCCTCAAGCTGACACCACTTGCCAGTCAGTCCAAATTCTCCAAAGAATTTAAAGCTAAAAGTAATCAGGTCTCTCAAAAATCTTATATTTTGCTCCTATTAAAAGCTTTTAAAAAGGCAAGGTGGCTAGAATACAAAAATTGGCTAAAACATTGTTTCTCTCCTCTCCTTCACCGAACTGCCAGTCCTGCAGCTATTTGGCCTTCACTAATCCATGTTACTTGTTTCCTGAACAGAAAACGGGCTATGTACATTTTTAAAGAGTGGGCCCCAGCCAGGGTCTGATTTCCCAAAATAGCTGCGTTTCCGAAACATTGTTTCCTTTTAGAAAATGGACTACCTAGAAGGAAGGCTCATTAGTGATCTCCAGCACCACGTTGAGTGAGAATAGAATCCTGGGGTGGATGTCCCATATTCCTGTCCCACACTGTGCTCTTTCCATCAATCAAATGTAACTCCTCAGAAACTTGAGGCACCCAGAGAGGCAGCCAGGTCTAAATGGGACAGTCCCCGCAGGTCACGGCGAGAGGTCTGGAAGAAGAGCCCTCTCAGCACTTTTGGGGAGATGTGGAGGGAAATGATCCCGGAGGGCAAAGAGCAGGGGGCTCCGAGTGGCATCAGCTTCCCACTCTTAGGCTGCTGCTTCCCTTGTTTCCCTTTTCTTGGGGTGGTCCACATATTTGGGATGGACATGGAAATCACTGCATGGCATCATTTATTCAATCCTTCTCGCCAGAAAATCCCCAGCATAATTTGGTCAGAGTTACAAAGTTTTATACTATTAACAAAGATGATCCTTTAAGACCCTGTTTTTAAAAATGTGAATGTTGTTTCATGCACATGGTGAAATACTTAAAGCACTGAAGGATACGGAACTAAAAAGTGTTTCTCATCTTCGTTTACTGCTGTCAGCAACACTTCCCAAAGACATCCGCTGTTAATGACGTCATATTTGTATTTCCATCTTAATGAAAGCGTATGTGTGCATAAATATGTGTACAAAACATTGTCTTTTTTTTTGCAAGCAGGACCATACAATAGGCACTGTTTTACATTTTGCCTCTTTCAACTAAGAAAATATTTCCTTACCAGCATACGTTGTTTTTCACGGCTGTGTAGTAATCTGTTTATGGATATGCCATAATTAACCATCCTAGCATAGATGGACATTTAATTCCTGGTTGGGTCTATTACAAAAAATTCTGCAGTAAATCATATGTTTTGTTCACATCTATAAGCATATCTGTAGCATAAACTCCTAGAAGTAAAATTGCAGGTCAAAGTCCATAAACCCTGAAATGTTTACTCAATAATTCCATATTGCCCTCTGCTGTCATGGGAGTGATGGAATGTTTGTGGACTTAGCAGAACCTCTTCTGTAGAGGTTCGTCAAGTCTCCTTAAGGACAGAAAAGTCTGGATCAATGTATTCACCTCTTGGTGAAAAGACACAAGCAGTTTCAGGTCTTGGACTCAGGAGAACGTATCTGAATGGACCACCTTAAGAGAGACCCTGAAAAGCAATTGGCTTTTCTAACTCCAAAAATATGTGCTGAATTAATGAATTGATGAGTCATAGCAGTGCCCATAGAGAAGTAACCAATACATTTCTCAGTTCAGTTTTGTGTCAAACATAAAATGAATAATTATTTAAATAAATAAACATAAACTTTAATCAGTTTCATTGCATTCTAATGCTAATAGGACAGATACATAGTTTGAGATAAGTAAAAAAAAAATGTTCAAAGTTCTAACAGTAGATAGGTATTTTAAATGGTCAATTAAAATTTCTGTGTCTCCTATTTGCTTTGAATGCTATTTGGTTTATAGTTACCGTATTAATTTTAACATGCAGTTATTTCTAAAATACATGTTTGATGCTTTGTATTTTATACATTTCATTCACTTTTCTTAAAAAGTTTTTTTTAAAGAGTTTGGAAAAGATACTTAAGTCTCCTCATCTATGAGTTGAGGTGTTTGATCTACAGGTTCACTGAGGTCCGTCTGGCTCCAATAGTCAGAAAAACCATCAGTCTCAAGTTCAAGGGAATAATCTGTAACTTCAAAATTACAGGGACTTTGTGTTTCAGTTTTTTCACTTTCAAATGAGGATATCTAGTTGCTTTGCACATATGTGAAGGGCAAATATCAACAATTAGATAGGCTTTAGCAAAAGGAGACTTTGATAAATAAGCAATTCTGTTTCTCTGCATCACCCCTAGCAAATGTAGTTTTTAACTACGGTGTACATCCATTGAGAGGATTAGTTCTATTTTCAGTAAAATGTTACCAATTTAGAAAAGTCATAATTCCAATGGCAGTTCTTAAATTTACTTTCATAATTGACTTAAAGAGTACTAGAACTTGCTTTTATAATAAATTTTAAATTAAATATCAATTTAATCAAATAACATTTATTGAAGCTCGACTTTGTGTGAGGCTCATGCACTTGAATCTATCTGATGAGGGGCTAGGGAAGAGCTAACTATATCAAGTCAGACGAAAGGAAATTCTATAGTTGAATTTCCCGAGTCTCAGGTTAGTCAAGTAAAAGGCCCAAATTAGTGATTAATCCTCCCACCATCAGCTCTCTGAGAAGCTTCCATGATTTGGCAGCTACAATGAACATTCCTCAGGACTAAATTACCCATCAACCAACATGAGACATACCTTTATTTTGGTTAATCTTAAAAGAGCCTTGCTCTGTGAGATTGACACTAATTTCTGGCTTTTCCCACACTCTTTAACATGAAATTTCTGCATCATTGACGTTTAGGAAAAGAGAGAAAACATCAGAGACAGAAAAAAATCTTTTGGCTCATCTAAGTTATTCCCAGCTGGTACAGGGTAGGTGTTCAAGGTGAAGAGAAAATGAATTCAAGTGGTCAATAAACGACACACATATAAGGGGTGATATCTGTTTCCATTTTCAGCCCAAGTTGCGAGATGTTCCCACACTTGACAACACAAGCTCAACACACTGTACCTTAAAGATGAATTTGCAGGTGAACTGATACTCGGCTCAGGTGCAAAGGAGGGCAAGAGTCCCAGGCCCGCTCTTGATTCCTCAGCTCCGGCTTGGGAAGGCCACAGATGCTGTCCTGAAATCACATTGTTGCAGCCCTTATATATGGAGTGGAGGAGTTACAGAAATCCCTTAACCTTTCAAGGTCATTTGAGCCAAATTAGTACCAGAATCAGACAATATCTTTCCAGGGACATTGTAGCCTTCCCTTGTGGTGAGAGATGGCTCTACAAATCCCATCTCTCTTACTACCCCACCCGCCCCAGAGAAGGCAAGCTTCTGTTTTGGCAGTTCCCATGAGTACTATGACTTGGCCCGAACGGAGAGAGACGATTTAGAGCATGGGCTGGATTATCCATGTGCCCTATTCCCCTGTGACTTGTGAAAAGCCAGCCTCTGCACCTTGGTGTGTAAAGGGGACTGGAATGGTGGGACAAGTCACACTTGGGTGTAACATTACAGGAAGACTTAGAGAGGCATCTGGTTCTTTGGAGCCATTAATCCTTGAATGGAATCTGGTGATGACATATCACGGTCTGCTGAGTTCTCTACCAGTTGGAGCAGGAATTGACCCTGGTGAGTGTTTTCCAATAAAATGCATCCAAGTGAGATCGACTTCTCATTTTAGAGTGTCTCTTATCCCATGATGGAGGAGCACATTTTGTCCTTAGGAAAAACATTTAGAATCCTCACTCATCTGGTAACAGAAATAGCTTTGGTTTTCATCAAATCCTTCAACTATGCTACTAATTGCATGCCCATTACTTGGTTCAGTGGATTATAAATTTACTACTTACATTATATATGATAACCTCCTCTAATATAGATGTTCAGATTTTTTCCTGCTGAAGTGATATTTAATGTTGAGCCTGTGAAAATGTTTTAATAAGCCCATTTACATTAAGCTGGATGCTTTATTTAATAGCAGAACCAAATTTTATAGATAATTTTTTTTTTTGCAAGGAGAGAGGAGTTAATTCTGAAATTATCAAGCAGGGTCCTACCTATATAAAAGCAACAATTTGAAGAGAAAAACTCAATAAAAATGTTTCCAAGGAGTATACTGAAATCACAGAAGTGAAGTTATATACATATCTGTATATTTTCACTTAAGAATATATAGTGAAACTTGAATAATTAGCAGGTAACAGATCACTAGATGTTAGTCTTCCTTCCCTTCCTTCCTTCCTTCTTTCTTTCCTTCCTTCTTCCTTATTTACCTCCCTCCCTTCATCCCTCCCTCCTTCTTCCTTTTCTTTCTTTTCTTTGAAAGTTATTTTGGCTACATGGGATGTCTCAGTCTTTATTGAAGCCATTAGCAAGACTCCAAGAAAAATGTTATCAAAATATTTCTTATGTGCTGGTACTCCACTTGGCTTATAGCAATTCTGTAAACCCTTACTAAATCTGCTAATATAGAATCTTCCACCATTAGCAATTTGTTCCACTTTAAAGAATGAGCATTTACGCTCTTCCTAGTTCAACAAAGGTTTTAATCTATAAGTATAGGGGTGTCCACATGTTGATCTTGATTTTATCTTTGATTTAATTGGGAAGACAGAGGCACAGACAGATAAGGCCGCATGGCCAAGAAGTGGCAGGATTTGAACCTAGGCTGTCCGACTCAAGCTCTTACTAAAGTGAGATGTTCAGCACATGTGTCTGTCCAAGCCCCAAGCACTTCCACTATTCATTTCCCTACTAATAAAAGGAGTTTACCTGAAAGAACAAGAGACAATAGAATACGTGCTCAGGTCAGAGCCCCTGCAGGACCCTTCTGGAAGGAGGAGCAAGGGCTGCAAGAGCCTCCTGTGGCCCAGGCAGGGTCCCAGTGGGTGCAGGAGCAGAGCGGGGAACCCAGGTAAGAGAAGCCTCTCAGATCCCACCAGGGAGCTGGTTTCAAAAATTTAAATAGAGATGCTCCCCACCTCCCCGCCGAGTAGCTTTTAAGACAAAAGCACACCTACTCAATGGCAGCTATTTTTACCATTGTCAATACAGCTCTTATTACCCCAGGCCTTTCTTCTTTCTCCTTATTTTGAAACAGGGAATTTATGCCACTTCATTTTTTTGAATTTTATTTTTTTTCCTTCCTGAGGTTGCCCCCACAAAGAGAAGGGGAGCCTCAGGGGTTACCGAGAATCTTCTGCATTTAGTAGAGGTGTACACACCAACTGGGCTCTGGAACCCAAAAGATTAGATGTAAAGAAGAGAAAAAAAGAAAAAGATAGCACACAGAGAGAAATATCTTCTAACAGAGATTCAGGTCTATATTTATTTGAAAACGTTATGTGCCAAACAGGCCAAGGAAAGCCTCCCCAGTGATAAGCACTGCTATAAACTGGAAACCTAACCCTTCTCCTGAGTACACAGCCCTGGGAATTTCCAGCTCCAATCTACGTCCACAGATGAGCCCCAGGAAGAGTCCCTCTGGGAGCAGAGGGTCTGGGGGTGGTGAGAAGGGGTTGATAATGATGCACTTGCAGGCCTGTGCGGGGAGGGAAGAAACAGGAACCAGTAAGTAGAGAATTGGAGGTCTCTTGCTGGATGTTTCATTCCAAACTTCCTGTTTTCACATCGTGCACTGCAAGATATAATATCAGTGGCTTAGTGGCCATGGCCTAAACACGTGTGATAGGTGGATAGCACTTGACCATCCAGCCCTTTATTTCCATTATCACGGAGCTAGTCTGAGTCCAGTTCCTTTGTGTGTATGATGACCAGTTCCAGTATAGCTATGAGGAATGTGTATTAACATCTGCACCTGGGATTTGTTTTAATCAGGTGTAGTAAGACATGCAGATGCGGAAATGTCTGTCATGAGGGAAGAAGCTGATATTCACAGATCCCTAGGAAGAGGAGGTACGGCCATCATGCCATGCAGGGCCATGTGGCAAGCACCAGGGTTGGTCAGGAGGCAGAGAAGGGAGAGAGGGGAGAGGGTTGCCCAGAGCCTTTTTTGGGGTTTTTGCAGGAAGGGGATTATGGTAACCTTAGGATTGACAACTTTGAACAACTTTGGTGGGCTCTGGGCCATAGGGTGGCCTCTGTTGCCTGGTTTTTGGCCCTGAGTGGTTTAGGGGAAATACTGGCTTGGCATGGAGAGTTTGGGGAAGGAGATAGTGGGGTGTGGGCTCTGCACTGGTTGATTTGCATATCACAGGCATGCTTGCAGGGAGGCACGTGCTACCTCCAGGAATGAGCTTGCCCTGGAGGTCAGGTTCTCCAGGATCAGGGCTCCAAACGCCAGTGCATCCAGAATATGGAAAATACAGAACACGTGCTCAGGTCAGAGCCCCTGCAGGACCCTTCTTCTGGAAGGAGGAACAGGGGATAGCATTTCCATATCCCTGTTACCTCACTGTCATGCCAGCTCTGTCTAAGGCAAAGGGCACCAGCCCTGCCCCCCAATCTGCTGTGTCCTGGGTACAGCTGGCCACTGTGAATGATCAGGGAAGCCCAGCCATAGCAGTGTCTAGATAAACCGCCAACTGTGCAGAGTCTGACTCTGAGACCCTCCTGTCCTCTTCTCAGAGCTTCCTCACCTTCATTTTTGTTTCCTCTGGCCTCCTCCTGATGGTCAAGCCTTCCCAGGTGGTGATTCCTGGGGCCTCTTTCCTCTCTCAGCCACTAAACCCTGTTGATGGTGTCAGCTGGGTGACACAGGTATCTAGAGGTTCTAGGTAGGCCCCTGGCTTTGCCCGGGCTTGTAACCTTGTGGAACTTTCTCATGTATGCATAGGTGCATTGTTTTTCCTTAGAAGGTTCATAATTTTCCTTAAATCCTCAAAGGGCTCCATGCTTCTAATGGGTGTACTATTAACAACAACAGTAACAATGACACCTAGCATCTCTTGCATGTGGACTATGTTCCAAACACTACTTTAAGCCCTTTGCAAGTATTAACTCTTCTCATCCTCACACAACCTCTTCTGAGGCACAGTGAGGCTAAGGAACCTGTGGTCACACAGGTCAGCAGTGTGGCTGCAGACCAGGGAGTAGCAACTGTGGCCTTCAGGTTAAATCTGACCTACTGCCCTTTTAAAAAAAATTAATCAATCAGCCGGGTGCAGTGGCTCATGCCTGTAATCCCAGCACTTTGGGAGGCCGAGGCAAGTGGATCACGAGGTCAAGAGATTGAGACCATCCTGACCAACATGGTGAATTCCCATCTCTACTAAAAATACAAAAATTAGAAGGGTGTAGTGGCACTCGCCTATAATTCCAGCTACTTGGGAGGCTGAGGCAGGAGAATCACTTGAACCCTGGAGGTGGAGGTTGTGGAGATTGTGCCACTTCACTTCAGCCTGGTGATAGAACAAGACTATGTCTCAAAAAAAAAAATTAATTAATTAATTTTATGGTGACAAGATACACACAAGATTCACCATTCTATCCATTTTCAAGTGTACAATTCAGTGGCATTTGATACATTCACGATGTTCTGTGACCATCACCGCTATACGATTCCCCAACATTTCCATCATCCCCAAAGGAAGCCCTGCACCCATTAAACAGTCAGTCCCCATTCCCTTCTCCTCCCAGTCCCTGGCAATCACTAATCTGCCTTCTGTCTCTATGGATTTACCTATTCTGGATATTTCATATACATGGAATCATAAAACCTTTTGTTTCTGGCTTCTTTTGCTTAGCAGCATATTTTCAAGGTTCATTCGTGTTGTAGCATATATGAGAGTGTCATTCTTTTGGTGATTAAAAATATAAAGTGGGTGTAATCTGCTAAAAGTAAGTTTAGCCTAAAGCTGTCTCCTTACCTGTTTTAAATTGGACCTAAGTATTTCTTCGTATACAGTGAACTGTTTACTAACTGGATGTGTAAACAGATTGTAAACTACTCTCGCACCAATCACTGTGTTTTAGCAAATCACAGGCGGCCAACTGTTCAAAACATGTTCAAATAAGGCAAACAACGAGCTGTAACCAATCCAGCTGTTTCTGTACTTCACTTCCTCTTTCTGTCCACAAATCCTCTTTGACCACGCGCAGCACCACAGCCACTCTGAACCTATTCTGGTTTGGAGAGGCATGTAGGGAGTGATGGGGGAGCTGCCCCGTCTATGAATCATTCTTTGCTCAATTAAACTCTGTTAAATTTAATTTGTCTAAAGTTTTTCTTTTGACAGGTTCATACAAGTGAGTGACCCTGAAGCTTCAGCGTCAGTCGCGCCTCAGAAAACAGCTTCTGGAGCAATTATTTCTGTAGGACCAATTCTGCAAGGTAGAATTGCTGCATCAGTGAGCATGGCCCCTCACATTTTGGGCAATGACATCAGATGGCCCTCCAGAAAGGCCATATCCAGTTATTCTTTCACTCTTTTGTAATTAAAGAAGCTATTTTTCGAAGGATAACTTGGCAATATGTTTTAATATTTTACATAGCAAGTTAACATTGGAGTCTCATCTCTGGCAATTAATCCTACGGAACTGATCAATAAGTGGATATGGATATAGGTCTAAATGTGGTCAGAACAGCATTGTTCATCATAGCAAAGAATTGGAAACCAACTAATGTCTCATGACAGGACGTTGGTGAAAGGAATTATGCAGACTTACAATGTGTTGATGTACAAAGATAAGATATGTCAAGTGGGCCTGTTGCTACTGGGTATGTTTAAGGCCATAAAACATTTCAAAGCCTAATGCTTGTAGCTCCGCAACTCCCAGCTGCCTCTGCGTCTCATTGGCACTGACTCTCAGCTTTCCCTAACAGATGAGACCGAGGGAGAGAGTGATAGAAAACAGATTTCTTAATATTAACTCGAGGGTTCTGTCTGGCGCCCAGACACTCCCAGTGGTTTGGCCCAGCTCTAGGGCTGGAAAGCCACAGGATCAGCCCCTTTTGTGAGTGAGAACCACTGGACTGGTTACTCCTGTTACCTTGCTTACTCCCATCACCCTTACACAGACTTTAGGGCAATAACGGAATAGAATTATAACATTAGGACTAGAAGAGACTTAAGGATTACCAAATAAAACATCTTATTTTGGGAAGATTTTTGAATGTTCACGACACAAAGAAGTGATAAATATTCAAGGGGATAGATATGCTAATTGCCCTGATATGATCATTACACATTGTATACATGTGTAATATCACTCTATATCCTATAAATATGTATAATTATTACTTCTCAACTAAAAATAAAAACAAGTCACAGAATATTCATGTGTATATGAGTTATATGAACCTGCCTTGGTAAAACGTATGTATTTATATGCACATCAATATAAATGATATATATATATACATTATAGATGTATATATGAAATGTGTACATGTGTATAAAAATGGAAAGTTACTTTTTCTATTCCAAGTTTGTTAATGGTGATTATCTCAAAGGTATGGGCAAATAGGAGAATTTTAATCTTTTCTTTGTATAAAAGTGTATTGCTTTTTCTTTTGATAGGCGTATATTGCTTTTGTGATTGGAAAAACAATAAAAAGGGAAAAAAGTCCACAGCTTTGACCCTAGAAAGAAATAAATGAAAAATGCTACCACATTAGGCTGTGAAAATATAAGTTAATAAAAGATTTTTAGAGAGTTGGTAGTGGGCAATTTTCAGTTATATTTCACAACCCTGAAGGCACGTAAGAAAAAGTAGGGGCAAATGAGATATTCCCAGGTGTCTGGACCCCATCAGCCCAAGGACTGGCTGGACGTCAGTGACACCGGGGTAAGGGGGGGTTTTCAGGGTTGGATGAATGCATAGTTCCCCGGGGCCATGAAGCTGCTAGAAGGCAGCATTGGTCTGCTGCAATCTGGGGCACAAACAGCCTGGCGTTCGTAGAGGTGGTGAACTAGTCCACCAAATGAAATAACAGCCTATTCAAATGGACTGAGCAGCTTGTGGGAGGGAGATTAAGCTGAGCAAGCTCATTCAGTGACCCTGCCAAGGTTGTCCCAACTTCAGCCAATTGCTGTTATCGCCACCCAGCTTCCAAGCTAGGTAAGAGCTGTGTGCTTGTTGTGAAAATGAGTTTTAAACGCAAATCCCACCATTCCTTTTAACTACTGCTACTGCTAGTCAATTCTGAGATAGACATAGTGAAGCCGCCTGTGTCGGGGACAGGTGGGCAGCTACCAGAGCCTGAGGAGACTCTGTGCAAAAGAGTAAGAAGCCCTCTCCAGAAGACACATCTGCAGAAAAAATCTGACATTTACAAAGCATGATTTCTGGAATCTTAAAGAAATTAGTATACAAACCAAAAAAAAGGGCATGGTAACTGAGGAGATCCAAAGAGCTATTCTGGGGGATGAAACTGACCAACGATAGGAAGGAAAGAGTGAGTGAAAATTTAGATCCGTGAATAGTGGGAGAATCAGAAGTTGAAAAAGGAACACAAAGAAGTAAAGTAATTGTTCAGCATATATTAGAAGCAACTTTTTCTAATCTAAGAAAATCGTGAATTAGATTGAATAAAACCACTGATCCCCAGGGTAGAATCAATGAAAAACAAAACCAAAGAAACTCACCTAGAAATATCCTGGTGAAATTTCTGAATTATAAGGACAAAGGAAAAAACTGGCTGGGATTCTGAAGAGAAAGAACAGGTTACTTAGAAGAGAAAATAAATCTGGCTAGACTTTTTAGCTCATTGAGGGAAATGAACCAGGATCCAGAAATCCTATACGTATCAAGGCAAAAGATCCACATTTCTGAACATGTAGATCCTCAGAGTGTGCATATCCATTGCCCTACCTGAAAAAATTGTAAACGAAATCTTGTAAATAAACAGCTTTTAAATCAGGAAAGTGTTCTCAAGGAGGACAAGATGAAGAGGATGAGAAGTGATGGTTGAGAAACAGATCTTGTAAGACGGGTAATAATGATGACAAATAGGGATTATTAATCAGAGGTGATATACTCTAAGGGTAAATTGAATAGAAGCAGGGAAATGAAAACCATAAATTATCTGGATTTGAAAGAAGAGTGTTTGTGAGAGAGAGAGATGCTGAAGAAGAGAAGGCAGTCTCAGGCCTGGTCTTGGAAAAGAGGGGTCAAGTCTTAACTGGGACTGCTGCCTGGTAGAGTAGACATTGGGGTTGAAGCAATTAGGATTTCATTTTCATTAAACAAACGTTTTCACTGTAGACCTGCATTGCGCTGGGCACTGTGCTAGGTTCTGGGGTTGCAGAATCTCTGTCCTCAACATTGACATGGGGAGTTATGAAATTGTGTTCTTTAGTTAAAATTTATTTATTTTTAGGCCAGGTTCGGTGGCTCACAGCTGTAATCTCAGCACTTTGGGAGACCGAGGCGGGTGGATCACTTGAGGTCAGGAGTTCAAGACCAGCCTGGCCAACATGGTGAAACCTGTCTCTACTAAAAATACAAAAATTAGCAGGGTGTGGTGGCATGCACCTGCAATCCTAGCTACTCGGGAGGCTAAGGGAGGAGAATTGCTTGAAGCTGGGAGGCAGAGGGTGCAGTGAGCTGAGATCGTGCCACTGCACTCCAGCCTGGGTGACAGAGTGAAACTCCATCTCAAAAAAAAAAAATTATTTATTTTTAGAGACAGGGTCTCACTCTGTCGCCCAGGCTGGTGCACAGTGGCACAATCATAACTCACTGCAGCCTCAAACTACTGGGCTCAAGTGATTCTTTCACCTCAGTCTCCCAAGTAGCTAGGACTACAGGGGCGTACCATCACGGCAGGCTAATTTTTTTAAAGTAATTTTTTTTTGTAGAGATGAGGTCTTGATACATTGCCCAGGCTGGTCTCAAACTCCTACCCTCAAGCAATCCTCCTCCCTCAGCCTCCCAAAGTGCTAGAATTACAGGTGTGAGCCACCACACCCCACCTGGCTGAGACCGTGTTCCTGTTTGTTTAGTAACTAGCTTGGGCTAATCTGTGGAGTCTTTCTTTCCTGTGGTGTGTGACTGCTAATGCCTAGGCTCAGGTTTTAATTTTCATTCTTGCTTTTATTTTTAAGCCTGGCTTTATAGGGGCTGCTCTTCTGTCTGCATAGCTTAGTGGTCAGCCAATGATAGGGCATGGTTTGTGCTCAAACACCTTGAGCCAGTAAGTCTTGCACTGTTTGCTGAAGGATCTGTGTGTGGTTGAAGGATGCATTCAAAATTTAAGCAGTCCACAGGTGTTCTCTGGCTTTTGATTTTTGCCACATTCCTCATGTCTTTTTTGGTATCCACATGGCCCCAGCGTGAGCCATGGATAAGTGGACAGCTGGTTTTCTTTCTGGTGTCCTGCTCAGGGATCTGGCTGTGTTCATCCCTCCAAACCATCAGGGACTATCTGAGCTCACCAAAGTCCCCTATGGCTGGCGCCTTGCTGGATCTCACTGTTAATTTCCTCCTAGTCTGTTATTCTTTTGTTTGCCCCTCCCGGAACTGCAATCTCAGTCTAGTTGTACTGTTGGTCTTCCCTGCTGATTTGCAACCAATATTGCTTCTGTTTTGAATTTTCTGAGCTCCACTTGAAATCAAAGGAGTGCCCTCTGGCAGCAAAGTTGCTGGTTTCCCCCAGACGCTCTGTGTGGGTATAGCTGAAGAAGGTCACAGACTCCCATTGCCCTTTCCTTACATTTAGTAGTTTTTCTTGAATAAATGCTTCACAATGTGATTGATGTTGTTGGCTGATTTCCAGGCTCCTCAAATGATAGTTCTTTTTATAGTTGTGTCCAGTTTCATCGTTGTTTTCTGGGGAGAAGATTTGATGACCTCTTGACTCCACAGTTTGGGCAGTCCCCACCTTAAGTTTTTTTTTTTTTTTTTAAGACACCCAAGGTGATTCTAGTGTGTAGCCTTGACAGAGAACAACCATGTTTTGAAGAGAGAGCAACTACAATCTCTTGGGCATCCGCAGTGGGCAACTCTGAGAAAGAACAGTTCACATTCAGGAACTGTCAGCCCCTGGGAAGGTCAGACAACCTCACCTTAATATAACTTAGTCCTGGTAATATTTCTATGAATGGAAATATCCTTATTAAACTTATCCCTGAAGAAATGATTCATGGTCCTAAGTAGAAATCATAATTATTTGTCAAGCCTTTACTGAACACTTCCTGTAAGATGGGCACTGAGCTCAGCAATGCATGGCATTACTTAATGTCACCCTTGCAATGACCTTAGGATCTACATACCACCATTTCTGCTTCTTTTGCCTTCGTAGTTGAGAAAATTGATGCTCACCTCACAGAGCCTCACATTCCTTAGATCTGACCCCAATGCCCTTAACACAGACGCTTAACTGTAGGTGAAACAGGGACTCACAGAATCGCTACACAGAATACATGGGGACATTTTAAAATTCACATTTCTGGGTCCCATCCCCAAACAAATTGAGTGATCACCTCTAGGAGAATGTGTTTCAGTAAAAGAAAGATTTTAAAAGCTTCCCTGTTGATTCTAAAGGGTGTCCCTGATGAGACCCACTGCCCGGGAACACTTAATTTAGGCTAAACTAAGTAGTGCATAAAGCCATAATTTCAATTAAATAAACCTTTACACACAAGGTCCTGAGTGGGAAGCAAGCTAGTGGCTGAGTGTCTGTAAGTCATGACTCACGGTAAGAACCCGGGGAAGGATGGACATCACATGCTCAGCAGCACACTCCACCATCCTCACCATCCTTCTAATGCAGTCACTGGGCTGAGAGCAGAGAAGCACATAGCCCTTTTCAAAAATTGTTTAGGCTGGGTGCAGTGGCTCATGTCTGTAATCCCAACACTTTGGGAGGCCGAGGCAGGTGGATCACAAGGTCAGGAGATGCAGACCATCCTGGCCAACGTGGTGAAACCATGTCTCTACTAAAAATACAAAAATTAGCCAAGAGTGGTGGCGGGCGCCTCTAGTCCCAGCTACTCAGGAGGCTGAGGCAGGAGAATCACTTGAACCTGGGAGGTGGAGGTTGCAGTGAGCCGAAGTCTCACCACTGCACTCCAGCCTGGGTGACAGAGTGAGACTCTGTCTCAAGAAAAAAAATTTTTAAGTTGTTATTTTTTAATTTTCCATAAGTTATTGGGGTACAGGTGGCATTTGGTTACATAAGTAAGTTCTTCAGTGGCAATATGTGAGATTTTGGTGCACATATCACCCGAGCAGAATACACTGCACTGTATTTGTAGTCTTTACCCCTCGCCCCCTCCTGCTCTTCCCTCCTGAGTCCCCAGAGTCCATTGTATCATTCTTATGCCTTTGAGAAACACGATAGCTCTTGATATGCACTTGAAACTGCTTGTGAAAGATTGTGCTGATTTATACCCTCATCACCCAGCCAGCGAAGCACAGGCAGATTGCTTTGAGAGTGGTCCCGGCTGCCCTGGGGTCTGGAGCAGCTGTTAACAGGGTTGCTGATTTCAGGTCTCTTGGGGCCCATCAATCCCAGTCCTGGATCTTGCTGAAGGGTGGAAGCCTTGGGGCTTGTTTGCACATTTTTTAGGGCAAAACCATGATCTCTGCTGTGCCGGAACTCTGGCTGCTTCTTGCTGTGGGGGAGAAACAGGCCACCAAGAATGCCTTCTCCACTGTGCGGAGCTTTGTACTGCTCTGACTTTGCTGTATTTTAGGGCAATGCAGCTTCAGGAGCCAGTGAATCAAGAGGTGCAGCGGCTGCAACCCTATGGACCACCCCAGTAGAAGAAGCTTTGGGTAATGTCTATAGGAGCAAGGGAGGAAGTGTTTTTGCAACATGCTCTATTTAAAGGTCCTGCTTTCTCTCCCGAGGGCCAGCACTGCTGGTCCTACCCAAAAATGGAAGAGCAGTGGCCAGGAGTGGCCCTGCTGACCAGCCACCTGGCAGAAAGACCTCATCTCATCCAGAGGGCTGCCTGTTGGTTCTCAGCTCTTACTGAAGCTGGAATAGGGAAGTCTCAACCTTGCTTCTGATGCTGTGACTCTGCCTTCCTCCCTGGCTTGGCTTACTCAGCACTGCGAGGGGTCTGCCTTCTCGAGGGCTGCCTCACAAGGGGAAGGAATGAACCAACTTCTATCTGGTGCATTGGCCAAAGCTGCTACTTGTGTTTTGAATTCTCATGAATTCTACACTGGCTCTTCACATTTGGGGTTTGTGCCTGATGTGTGACACATTTCCTCTAGATTGACAGAAGACAGCACCAAATGATCCTCTGCAGTCACCCTGTCCTGGTGTGTCCAAGACACGCTGGACCACAGAAGCTGGATGTGTGGCTCGAGCTTCTCTCTCACCACAGCCCTGCAGGAAGACGCTACCCACGAAACCAGAGGGAAACCTGTGCGCCTCCCGGACCAGCACCTTCTCTCTGGTTTACAGACAGGAAACAGAACTAATGTGGATATGGAGGAAACAGCCACTGTCTGTGGGGGCTTCGCCCTGCTTAGGAGGGGAGCGTGAGCTCCCAGTCCTCTGACTTACAGTGAGTGACACATAAGCGCCTCACTCACATGTAGAACTGACACCAGCATCCTCAGGTTAGGGAGTCTCAGTAATAATCATGATGGTAATAACTTCAAAAATCAAACGAATGCATTCACTAGTGAAGGCTCCACAGGGGCGAGGGCTTTCTTTTATTAACTACTTAGCAGGTGCTCTCTAAATGTTTATTGAATGGGCAAATAATAAAATGATGGCCATGGCATGAGTTTGTCAGCTAATGATAGACAATCCCAGGGAGGTCCTTGGAGCACAGATGCCATTAGCCAGCGTGGAGATGGGCAGGGACCTACACACACCTCCAGAGTCACAGTCCCTGTGGCTTCAGGCTCCATGCACACCGACCCCCCAGCTCCTGAGGACACAGGCATCAGTTCTGGCACCAACACATCTCCATGTCCTGCTCCAGGAAGGCTCACGACCTCCCTCTCTCGTCTCCCCCATCATGGTGCCCATGGTCCTGGCTGGTGTTGGGGACTGGGCAGACTAGAAACTGCCCAAGGACACGGGGCCCGCTGCTGCTGGCGTCTTCAAGGACCCGGGCAGTGATGCTGTGACCAAGAATAGCCATGCCCAGCCCCTCGCTGCCTCCTGGCCGTCATCTCTAAATTGCCATGAGATCTGAGAGGCTACACAGTCTTACTGCCTCGAAGCCTGACAGTGTTTTAATAGTGTTGCTCAGTTAAGTCTCATTTGCTGATTTAGAGATTAAAAGATAAAATACCAGGGAAACTGGCTGGTCACAAAGTGAGCCTTAATAAACCCTGTAGGAAGGATTTTAAAGCCTATAGTCAGAGACCTTCCTCCTTCCCTCCCTTCCTCCCTCCCTCCCTCCCTCCCTCCCTTCCTTCCTTCCCTCCTTCCTTCCTTCCTTCCTCCCACCCTTCTTTCCTTCCTTCCTCCCACTGTTCCTCCCTCCCTCTCTTCCTTCTTTGTTTTTTCCTTCTGTGTGATTTCAACTCCAACGATGATGGTTTAACAAAATGTTTAATGCAAGTGTTTTAAAAGGATAGTTTCACCAGGAAAAAGAGCATTGCCGGGGCTGTGACATGTAACAGATGCTAACGGATTTGAAAGCATACTACAACCAAACAGGAATCTGCTAGAATCATTTTTTTGCCTGTTTTTTTTTTTTTAATTACAATTTAACCATAATATTAGCCTGGCCCACAGGAAAAAACCCCATTTGGGAACAAATAAAATATTTCTCCAGTGAAATAAAAACTTCTCTTTTTCCCCTAAATGCCTCTAGGCAATATTCTCTTCTTTATAGTTTATATCTATTTGAAAATAATGACAGATATTGTCTATTCAGTTTCTCATTTTTATTTTTAAAACCATAAACCTTTCAGATCCTGGTCTTGGATAAGACTGACTGTCTTTCATGGAACAGCTTCCCTGGACTGCACTGGGACCCTCTCGACACAAGAGACAGGGTCCAGCCCCCAGGCCTTGGAAGGGAGTGACTTTCCAGCCCCAGCTCCTATCTGTATCAGTGACCCTATCTGAGGCCCAGATGGGGGTTTTCAGCTGAAGCTTTTGGGCCATAGTATTGCTGATTTTTCCTTCATCATCTTTGCAATTCTCTTCTTGCTGGCTTTAAAAAAATTATTGAGCCTGAAAATGATTGAGGACCAAAATATTTTAAGAATATGTAATACCTCCATAAAAATATAAATAAAATATCTCTTACAGTTTCCCAGTGGGTCTTCTATAATGGCAAATTCATCATAAACAGAAGCCCGGAAAATAAAAATTTTTATTTTTTTTTATGACTGAAGTTCACAACCTAAAATAAATATATTAGCAGCAATTCACAGAGGCATAAAACTTATCTTCAAAAAATATTAAAACTAATGGAAGAGCATATTCCACTCATCACTTGTCAATTCCATTTAACATTGAAAGTGTTAGAAATATTTATCAATGAGATAGAAAAATTATACATTTTCTTTAGTTCAGAAGAACACTGGTTAGCGTGTTGCAATCCAGTCTTACAATTGCATGTGGTCCCCACTAGCCCGGTGATCTCTGTTCTTCACCTGATGTGGTGGCTTCAGGACACATTCCCATAGCTACTACAGTATGAGATATATATTTTTTTCCCTTTCATCAGTGCATTTGAGGAAAGATTTCCAAGGCAGCTGCAACCAAACATTTCTTGTATCTGAAGGTCTCTTTGCCCTAGACTCTGGGCTCAAGGCATCAGGAAACAAGTTGGAAAAGGCCAAGGGTCCAGACACAAGATACCCTCTGCCTGTAGCGTGGGATGCAGCTGAGCACCCCCACCCACAGATCTGGGCCCAGGCCTGCTCTGCACCCAAACACCTCGTTTGTCATTTGTAATAGGATTATAGGATGTCAACATAATAAGAGATTTCAGGAGGAAGGATTTTGTGAAGGTCATGATTTATTTCCTTTAATCTTTCTAAAAATAGAAGAAATTTAATAAAAGCCACCCAATAGCTTTTCCTCTCCAGGCAACCACTTTCTCCCCATACAAACACAGCGTTTGCTTGGCTTCCAGTCTGTAGCTCAGGTTATTTCTAGTCACTGGATACTGGATGTCATCAGTTAGTTGGAGTTAACTGGAAGTAAGTGAGTGTTGGGAGCGAGGCAGGGACAGATGACACAGGAGCCCTGGGCTGTGTCAGCAGTCACAGGAGCTGTGTCTGAAAGCTTCTGGGCACGGCCATCCCCACTGCTTATATCACCTCGGGCCCCTCTGGAACTGAGGCTGTCTGGGTTTCAGAAATACGGATTCCTTAATGAACAGTTCTGGTAGAAGGGGTGAGGGAGCCAGAGGAAGAGGTGGAACCCACAGTTGTTGGGTTGTATGCAGGAGGCTGGAATATGAGGGAGGGTAGAGCCATCTAAAGGGAGTCGTGGGAAGACAGAAACCTTTTGAAGACTTTTTCATCTAAAATGCAATCTTTGGCAATCAAGTGTTTCTCTTGTCTTGAATTCTCCAACTGAAATGGATGTGCCTTGGCTCTTACCTGCCTTTGTGGAAATTAGCAGTTTAAAAATAATACTTTTACCGATGTTTATAGCGGCACTATTCACAACAGCCAAAAGGTGGAAGCCAATCAATTCTCCAACTATGTAATGGGTGAATGGATAAACAAAATGTGGTATATACGTATGGTGTATCTCTCTACAGCTCACAGCTTTTAATAATTCAGTGGGGAAAAAACCCATTCGAATGAATATGTAAGAAGTGAACATCGACATTAAAAACCAAAGGAAAGTAGATTACATTGTATGAAAGGAAAATGGAAATGTAATACAGAACATATCAAATTAGATGATTTTTTTTCAGAAATTTTCACTGGAAGGTAGAAGAAGAGGACAAGTTACAAAGAAGCTGCCATTCAGATGATTAGGGCTGCAGTGGATCTGCTAATTAGTGGTATGATTTTGTAAGTTGCTGCAGTGTTTTGGGAGATTCTAGTTCCGAGGAAAGAATCCAAGGCGGAATCCTTCAGGAGCTAGGTGGCCCCACGTGATGCTGAAGCACCAAAGAAATGGAAGTGAAACCAAAGGCGTGGAAATTCCAGACAGAATCTCCTCCGTCACACCGTGCAGGGGTTTGAAATACATTGTGGGATAATGAAAAAGACTTACACCTTATTGTGATGCCAGATAAAACCTTCGACACTCTGACCAGCCAAAGCCTCTTAACATTAATCCGTGATCAAAAGATTGGAATGTTTGGTGTCTGTAAAAATACTCTATCAAATTTGTGAATCAAGATTAAAGGAGAGGTAGAAAGTAGACATTTAATCAGGACTCCTTAGGCACTATTTGCAGCCTTTAATGCATTTTTTATTTCAATGCCAGATTTTTCTTCTTGAAATATTTCTTGGCTGGGTGTCATGGCTCATGCCTGTAATCCCAGCACTTTGGGAGGTTGAGGTAGGTAGATCACTTGAGCTCAGGAGTTCGAGACCAGTCTGGGCAACATGGTGAGACTCCACCTCTACAAAAAATACAAAAATTAGTCAGGTACGATGGCATGCACCTGTAGTCCCAGCCACTTGGGAAGCTGAAGTGAGAGGGTCACTTGAGAGTCTGGGAAGTTGAGGCTGCAGTGAGCTGTGGTCATGCCACAGCACTCCAGCCTGTGCGAGAGTGAGATCCTGTCTCAAAATAAGAGGAAATATTTATTCTACTTTATTTTTAAAGAAAGGGCTGTGGAACATCAGTCCTGGGCTCTTGGGATACTGTGGTCAGCCAAAAAATGGGATTTTTGCCCTCATGGAGTTTATGTTTTAGTGGGAATTCAGACAGACACACAAATGGAAGTAACATTTAGTGTGTTAAGTGCTATGAGGAGATCTTTTTGCAAGAGGGGGACTAGTATGTGCACATGTGGGAAAGTGGAGCTCAATCATGGGAGGCCTCCTGGAGGAGTTGAAGTCTAAAGCTAAGAAGACATGAAGGTGAAGGATTAAGGCAGGAAGGAGGGTCCCTGCCTCGTGGTCATTACTTTCCAAGAGGAGATGAGAACATGCAGCCCTGGAAGCTCTTAGGGAAGATGGGCGCGGTGAGCAGCTTCAATCGAGTCCAGTGGAGAAGCTGTCAAGGGGACTGGCCCTCCATGCAGGGTCCTGTTGGTCAGGTTAGAGTAGTGGGTCCTGCATCCTGGGCCCAGGAAGGAGTCACTGACAGGCAGCTGGCGGGGGTGCAGGTCTCCTGGAAAGGGCAGTTGACTCTGTATTTGCCACAGGTCTATGGTTACAAAGAATAGATTCATACACTTAAGATATTTACAATGCAAAAGGGAAGCTGTGCATAAACAGATAATTTCAGGGCTTAGTTAGAAACAAAGTCATTTGGGATTGTGAAAGAGACAGATAAGGCTTCCCCTTAGAGAAGTGTGTGCATGAGCCACACTCTGCTTCTCCCTGCACCTGTTCTATCAGCGGCGATGGCAGTGATGATAATGACGATGATGGCGAATGTGATAATAAGGAGGAAGAAGAGAGAGTGAGAGACGAGGAAGGCTATTCTGATGAAGTAACACCTAGTAGGAATTCCTCTAACCCGGTGGTCCTCAAAATGTACTCCCTGGGCCCACTGCATCAGTATCACCTAGGTACTTATCGGAAAAGCAAATTCCTGGTTCCCATCCGAAACATACTGAATGAGAAATTCTAGGGATGGGGCCCAGCAATCCATGTTTTTACAAGCACTCTGGGCGATTTGATGCATGCTAAACTTGAGAGACACTGCTCTCCTTGATATTTATGTGTACCCTCCTAGTTGCCATTCTTTTAACCAATTGCCTAATATTTCATTCAATAAATACATCGTATTTATTCTTCTAGGTCCACGTTGGCCAACACCTCAGTTATCTGCACCTTTTGGCTATTACAAATAATGTGGTAGTGAATGCCCAAGTACATTTAGCTTGGTGAATCCGTTAATTTATGATTTCTTTACTTTTTATTATTGAAGTATACTTTATAAGCAGTGAAACACACACATCTTACGTATACAGCTTGTTGAGTTTGGCAAGCACATATACCTATGTAACCCACACTTTTGTTAATTCATTACCCCAGAAAGACAACAAATGCCAGAAACAGAAAATTACCACATGATTCTTGACAACAGTTTGCCCAATGTATACCCTGACTGACTGCCAATGTATAGGAGGGTTCATTTCTCATAGCTACGTGAACTCTGGCTATCACTAAAGAGCTTCATTTTGTTAATATCATATTTGAAATAAATAGTATCTTGTTGATACTTTGATTGACATTTATCAGTATAATTAGTCATTTTCCCCATATGTTTGTTAGCTCTTTATATTTCTCTTTCAATGTCGGCCAGATGATCTGCTGAACTGGAATGTAGAATTAACTTCCACTCTGCCCAGATATAATTTCCTTGAGGAATCCCCTTCCTGACACTTCTTACAATCTCCTCTCTCTCACTGGGCTAAGGTATCTGTAAAAATACTCTATCAGATTTGTATCTGCACTTCTTTTGACCCCTTTTCACTGTACTTTTCAACTAGATTATAAAGCATTTCTTCATGTTCACTGCTTTTCTTCTCCTCTGTCCCCTGGAAAACTCCAGACACTAGCCTTCCAACTCTTTCCCCAGAGCCCAGCATAGTTTTGGGCACTTGTTGGCTTCCTTTTTCCTAAGTATAAATTCACCTGCAGTATTTGGGAGAAATTGAAAGAAAAAATTAGTGTATCATGGTTTAACTTTGCTTTCGGAACTGCATAGTCACTGAGAAGAATATGAAATCTAAAAAAAAACTCTGAGAGCCAAAAAACCCAGCAATCCCTTTTCCCTTCCTCTCTGCTGAGCTCAAAATGATCACGGAGGAAATAAAGGCAAAGTCCCAACAAAATATTCAAAGCTGCTGTTGATATTTTAGAAGTTGATTGATTTATTTAAGCAGCCATCATATACAAGCAATCTGCATTGACACATTTTCTAATAATCATTCCTGCTGCTGATCCTAGTCTCTGGCTGGACCCTTTGGCCTGTTTGAAGAAGCAGAGCCTTGTCAGCGTGGGGAGAGCCTGATTTTTTACTAATAGGTATAATGACAATTTAGAACTCTTTCTCATCTAGATGCATTCTTTCCTTTTAAATTCAACAGACATTCACTAATTAATTACAAGATGCTGAACACAGAGGGGACCATAAAGATCTCTAAGGCCGTCCTGTCCTCCCTGATAGGTCAAAAACACAATAGCTCATGGCAAAGCTAGGAGGAAAAATTGACTAGAGTAGCTGAAATGCCAGGGAAGGAGGGGTCACTTCTAGACAGCCAGCACTGATTTAGTCAAGGTCAAAACATCTGGAGGCCCACAGACAGACAAATACCGTGGAAGAAGTTCCTTCCAAAGCGGAGGCTGGGTTTCTTGAGAACATACATCATTGTAAATGACTTCTTCAGTACATTTTGCATTTGGTGATATTTGAACCCTTTCTCAGCTCTTAATGGCCTGAAATTGAGAAAATGCAAAGTGAAGGAGGGAGGCAGGGATTCCAAGCCTTGGCTACACTCAGAGATGACATGATCTCTAGAGAGAACACATCTCTCATTCCTGGTGTGAAATGTGTCCAGCCCCGTGCTGGAATGGCTTTACAAACACTTGCCTTCCTCATATATTTTTATGGGTTCATTGTCCCCCTGGGCCAGTTTGTAGATTCTAAAAGAGATGTGCCATAATCAATTCTGAGCTCATACAAGAGTGAGAGGGAAAGTCTTGGTTACTGGATAATTTACTAATATTCTTATCTTGTGTTGTGACTGCTTTAGTTATTTTTGAGATTTGATTAGTGAATCAGTAAATCATTCACACAACTCTCATTAAAGGCTACATTGAGCATTCTGCAGGCATTCCAAAAGGACAGTGTTTCAGGAACATAATTGTGCATTATACCTAGTAAATTTGGGTCCATAAACGTTTACCAAACACCTGTGTGAGGCACTGCTCCCGGTGCCCAGGAAGCAGAGAGAAATAAGATGCATCCTTGACCCTAGAGAGCTCATATGTAACAACTGTTAGAATCCCAAGCCTCTCTGTGACAGGTGTTGTCATGAGGTCTCCACAGGGTGCCTTGGAGGACAGGGGAGGAGAGAGTCATGCTGGTGAAATACGGTGCTCTGTGTTTCATGTGGTGAGGCATGTGTGAGTTTGGTCTTACAAGAAAAGTGAGATTTTGACCAAAGAAGACAAGAGGTCAGGGAGGAGCACTCCAGGATGGCAGTGGGCAGTGAGTGTGCGTTTTGGCTGGAACATGGAGTCTGAATTTGGGGGTAGATGAAGGGAGGATAGTGGAGAAGAGGCGGGGAGGAGAGGAGGCATAAAAGGTGGGTCAGCCACATTGCGAAGGCCTTGGATGTTGAGCTATGGTATCACATATCCTCTGCAGCCATGGGAAGCCACTGGAGATCTGCAAAAGATGGGTGACACCATCAGCCCTGAGAGAAGGGAGAATTAGAGGAGAGAAGGCTGGGCTTGGTATGCCAATTGGAGGCTCTTCAAATAGCCCACCCAGCAGATCAGTGATCAGATGGGGGTTGTGGAGCACTCGGGTATCTGCAGTACTTCTGTGCTCTGCCTGGGGCAAATGAAAAGAAAGAACCGGATTCAGTTACCACGTCAGCCTTACAACTTTTGCACTTTGCAAACTGCAGCAGGTTAGGGCTCTCGTTTTCTGGGGATGCTACAGCAAAATACCACGGACTGGTTGGCTAAAACAACAGAGATGCATTTCTCGGCGTTCTAAAGGCTAAAAGTCCAAGATCAAGAAGTCAGCCAGTTTGTTTTCTTCTCAAGCTCTCTCCTTGGCTTGCAGATGGCTGCCTTGCCATCATGTTCTCAGATGGTCTTTCCTCAGTGCATGCATCCTGTTTCCAAACTTCTTATAAGGACATCAGACGTATTGGATTAGGGCCCACCTTAACGACCTCATTTTATCCTAATCACTTCTACAAATGTCCTATTTCCAAATATAGTCAAATTTTGAAGTTTTAGGGTTTAGGGCTTCAACATATGAATTTAAAGGGGTGGGGGAGGGGTGGAACTCAGTTCAGCTTTTAACAGAAGCTACTGAATATTCTTGGTGGGGAGGCAGTAGAGTTCCCTGGTTAAATGTGTGAGCCCAAGAGCCATAATACTTGGTTTGGAATCTTGAATTATGTTCTCAAATTAATTAATCTCTCCATCCTTCAATGTGAAATGAGGATAATAATAGTTTGTACTGTATGTTATGGGGGGGTTAATAAAATAATGTTTAAAAAGTATTCAGAACACTGCCTGATCCATAGCAGCTGTAGAGGAGAGTACTTTTTTCTAAATTATCATCACTTTTGGCAGAGAGTTAGCAACTCTGAAGGTAAGTCTACTCTGGTCTCAGATGGACACTGGCCAATGAATTATGTGGCCTGAATGTCTGTCCTCAGTGTTCCCACTGCAGTCATAAAGCAAATCATTTATAACAGTGGTCTTCAGCCTTGGCTGCAGACTAGATTCATCTGAGAGTTTTAAAAAATTCCAGTGTCCAGACTGCCTCCCAGTCCAACTAAATTGGAATCCGAGGAGGCAGAACTCAGATATCAGTGGTTTTTTAAAGCTTCCTTCTAATTCCAACACACAGCCAAGATTGTAAATCGTTGCCTTAATTTCTTTGTTCCTTAGGAAAACTGGGGAATTGAGCTTAACGAATGGTTGTATATAACTTCACTCTCATCAATAGCAGTGACATTAACTATGAACTTGTAGCATCTCAGGCCCTGTCCCTGATCTACAGCAGATTCTTCAGTTTAACAAATTCCCGGGTGATTTGTATGCATATTAAAGTTTGGGAATTCTGGAAAGTTCTTTGGTATTCATGGGTTCTCTGAGGTTAAACAGAAAAAATTCAGGTCCTCTCCTTCTACTGCAAAAGTCCAGATGATGGTTATTAACATCCAGTGCAACGGAAATGTCTTAGTAGTGTGTTCTGTTTTTGAAGGTAATAAGATATGTAAGCTGGGGGAGGCAAAAAAGCCACTGAATTTAGAGTTAGGACACTCAAACAGAGGTCTCAAAACTGTCTGAAGTGACAGTGATACCACGCAAGCCACTTAACCTCTCTGAACCACTGTTTCTTCACTGTCTGTTAATACATATTAGACACTAGAACCTGTGCCAGGCGCTGTATACACAACAAAAACACACACACACTCAAGCTATAGCAAATAAGACTGTTGAGGACTTTACAACAGTTGTAAGTAATTGCTATACATGAGAGAGAAACAAAGTAAAAGGACTTTAGAAGCCAAAAGGAGAGAGATGACTTTTGCTTGGGCTTCACAAAGGATGTGAACTTGGATTCTATATTAATGAGGAGATGGTTTGGATTTCAGAAACGGTGAAAATTGCGTGAGCGAAGGCAAGAGTGTGAACAGGTTGAGGGCATGTTTGAGGCAGTGGAGTAATATATTTTAAGTGGAAATTAGGATGTTTGGGCATAAAAGCGGTCAGAAATCCATTCACTCCATATTCTTATTATTGAATATCAGCTCTGTATTAGATATTTTTCCAGGTGCCCTCCTGTAGCTGTGAAAACACAAACCAACATTCTAGTCAGGAGAGACAGATTATAAACAGCATAAACAAGTAAATATCATAGCATAACAGAAGCAGAATCTAATGGAAGAGCATCTCTGGCAGAAAGAAGAGCAAATGCAGACCCTTGGGGCAGGAACAGACTGTTGTGTTCACAGAGGGAAGGTGGTCAACGGCTAGAATGAAGTTCAAGGGCACAAGAGTAGTTGGAGATTAAATCAGAGAGACTTAACTGTGTTGAGCCTTGAAGACTGTGATAGGGTTTTGGCTTTTATTCTGAATGAGAAGAGGAGCTGCTGGAGGATCTTTGACCAGAAGAGTGGCATGATCTGACTCAAGTATAAACGGATCATTCTGGCTACTGTGTTGAGAACAGACTTAGGGAGGACACGGTAGAAGCAGAGAAAATGCTTCGGAGGCTGGTGTAATAACCCAGGTAATGAGTAATGCTGAATTGGAAGAGGTCACATGTTGTACATATTCTGAAGGACTGATCAGGATTTGTTGCATGTAAGAAAAGGAGCAATCCAAAGCTGAACTGAAGAGTTTTGGTGTGGGCCTTGGAAAGAAGGGAACGTTCATCCGCTGAGGTGGGTAAGACTGGTTCAGTTTTGGAACTGCTACGCTGGAGATATCTATTGGGCATCCCAGTGGATGTTGAATAGGAATCACGTCTGAAGATCTAAATTCCAGGAGTCTTCAGTCTGTAGAATGTATTTAAAGACTTAAAGGTAGATACACGGGTAAAGGAAAGAAGACTGAGCACTGAGCCCTGGGGGTTGCGATGCTAAGAGGTTAGGAAGATGAGAAACCAACAAAAACGACGGAGGAAGTGTGTCCGGCGAGGAAGGCAGCAAACCAGGAGCCCTGGTGTCCAGGAAGCCAACTGAACGAAACGCTTTGGGAAGAATCATCTAAGTCACATGCTGCTGACTGGCCAGCTAAGATGAGGCCGGAGATTGGACCACTGGATTCAGCAACGTGGCAGCCATTGTTACCTCTACATGAACCATTTCAGTGGGACGTGAGAAGGAAAGCCTGGTTGCTGTGGGTTTAAGAGAGAGTGGGAAGAGAGGAGTTGTGGGCACCAACAAGAGACCACGATTTTGAGGAGTTTTGTTGTAAAGGGGAATGGAAAATTGGAACAGTCTCTGGGGAGGGAACTGGGATCCTATTCCCGTCTGGGCTCATTTGGGATGCTTAGGGAACATCAGCAGGGAAGCAGGAAGTTGGAGTAGGGAAGCAGCATTCTTTACAAGGAGGATTTACCATGCCAGCTCTCATTTTGGGTGATGGTGCTCAATCCTGCAGGGAAGCTTTGGGAACGGGACACCCCCAATGCCCACCGTGTTGTCCAAGCTGAGGGGAATTGGAGATGTGGTGTGTATATACCAACACCTGTCAGTTGTTGGTTGGAGGGTGTTCCAGGAAATGTGAATTTACTGGCACTTTTGGCCTGCAGTGGGTGGCTGGCACAAAACTGAGGCAGAAGAAAGCCCTCAGCTGAAGAATAGTGGCTGACAGAGGGGAGTAGGGTCTGTGTGCACTGAAGAGGTAAGGGCAGAGGGCAAACAGCATCCGTCCCAAACCCAGTGACAGTTTTCAAAAAATTGTGGGAAAAGTGAAAGGCATCTTTGTCGATGGCAATGATTATGTGTGTGTGGGGGAGGGGGATAAGGAGGAGAGAGAGAGGTAGAAATTGATAGAATAATATATAGTCATGTATCACTTAACAACAGCAACATATTCTGAGAAGTGCACTGTTAGGCAATTTCTTCATTGTGGAAACATCGCAGAGTGGACCTACACAAACCTGCTACACACCTAGGCTATGTGGTACAGTCTAGTGCTCGTAGGCTATAAATCTGTCTAGAATGTTGAATAGTGTAGGCAATGTACTTGCGTATCAAAACAGAAAAGTTACAGTAAATAGAAAGGATGATGATCTTCTGGGACTGCTGTCATATATGAAGCCCATTTTTGACTGAAACATTGTTATACAGTGCATGACTGTACTTGAGCAGGTAAGAAAAAAATGGGATCTAGGGCATGGGGGCAGGGCTGGATTTAGACTGCAGCATGGGGACTCCATCTGCAGTGACCAGCAGTGGATGGGAAGTGGGGAATATGTGCACATCCTCTTCTGACTACTTCAGCGTTCTGAGTGGTTAGGAAGTAAGGCCCTGAGCCTTCCTTGTGGGGATGAATAGGAGGAGTTGGAAGACTACAGAGACAGGAGAAATGGTAAAGTGCCCATTCAGTGGAGGGTCAGGTAGTGTGATTCCTACGCAGTTGGAAGAGACCACCTTCTAGGAACATCACCTGTGACCTGGTTGAAGAGGCCCCTGGGTAGGTGGTGAGAAGGTAAAGTGCTGTTTTCTGTGCTAGGAGCCACCAAATGCTGTAGTGGAACAGGGAAGTGAGTGATCGGAGTCAGGCATCTGAGTCTGGTGTTAGGGATGGAGGGAGCTAGCCGGATGTGAAGGTAGAAATCACTTAAGCTGCCTTCCCGTTAGTCTGACAAGATATGATGAGCTTTTGGACTGGGAATTAGGAGCAGATGGATGGGAAATTGGGCTTGGCACAGTCTCAGGGCTTCAAGGGCAGTGAAACATTACTGCTTGAACTTCTTTTTAGTTGCTTGTGCTTGCCGTATTAGAATTATCTTCAATCCTTGGTTTCTTTCAAATATCTCTTTAAGCTTACTTGTTCATGTTCATATTTAGTAAACTAAATAATAAGGGTTATTAATCCACTTAATTAGGCACAGGTCAGCCTGTTAAAATGCTAAGAGTGAATAAGGGATGTGAATTCCACTCTTTTTTTCAGAAAACAGGAGTCCTTTTGACATGTAAAGCCAGTCTCAATCCATATTAAATATTAGTAAAGTAAAATTATTATCTCATTTTTTGATAAAAATTAATTCAACGAGAAGTTCTAATATGTTGTTCCTAGAATGCATTGGGTTGAAAACCTCGTGCTGCTGGAGACTCTCTGGTTTAGGCCAGTTGTCGTCAAACTGGGGTATGCATTCCCTGGGGATATGCAGAGCTTTTCACGGGAGACACAGAGATAGATCATTTGCAGGAAATTAACTTCCCTATCCTCAATTTCCGCAGGTACTAAAATTGATACCTTTTAATAGTTACCTGTAAAATAAGATGCTTCTGGTTGAGGGTTCTCCTTTCTTACTCTACTTTCCTAATCCCCCTGACCCATCCAGAGTCTTGCTGTGGTACACCACCCCAGCCTACAAAATCTTCCTGGTAACCAAAGGAAATTCAATATCTTCTTTAGTGCAGTCATCCTTCATTTCATTGAAATGTGTTCCCAATAAATACTTACTTTTTATGTTTCAAGATTGCTAATTGCAATGTAGATTGTGTTCATGTTGTTCAGACCGATTGGTTATGGTCTAATAATACATGTCATATTAACGTAATCCAGAAGAAAAGTTCTTCACAGTTAGAGCCCATGGTCACAGAAAATAAAATCAGTACATTTCAAATTGTGTCTACTTTATATATTCTTTGCAAAACAGTGTGATAGGGCTATAAATAAAAGACTTTCAAGCATAAAGGTAAATTACATTAATAGTAATGTTAAATGCAATATAGGAAGTGGAAGGAAAATACAATTTCAGATCAGTAGGGTGACTAGAGTTAACATTAATCCGTTGCACATTTCAAAATAGCTAGAATAGAATAATTTAAATGTTCGTACCGTAAAGAAAAGATAAATATTTACGGTGGTGGATATCCCAGTTTCTTTGATGTGATACAAATGTATTAAATTATCACAGAAAATGCATACAGCTATTATATATTAATAAAAAAGAATGATATTTTAATTGTTAAAGGCCTTGTTCATGCCTTTTTTAAAAAATAGATGAAGGTAAATATGACTTCCATGTAGTATTTATGTTTAGCTGAATACATTTAAAAGAGTGATATATCTTTTATTTATAAATGTCAATATGACCAGGAGAAATTATATTCCTTGTAACTATTTTAATTTGTAACGAAATGTTTTAGATATTAACTTAAACCACGTGAGACAGATTATAGCTGTTGGAAATTCTCTTAGGGAATATGCTAACCTCTGAACTAGACTACTCTTCCACAAAGTTTATAGGTAGGTGACAGAAAATAAACATGAAAGGAGCTCCAGGGTACAGAGAGACTTTTTATTTTCGGCCCACTTTTAGATATTTATAAATATGTCTATACATGTGTAGGCTTGAGAATGCTTCTATACTCAGGGAAGAGAACCAATGTCCTTGTATTTATACTTGACTTTTTCAGATCACAAGTCCCAAATTTAGGCCAAGAAAAATCTTACTTCATCTCAATCTACAGATCTGAAGCCACCTCCAGGAATAATGGAATGAACTCTGCCCACCAGGTATCAATGCCATCCAACAAGATATCTTTATTTTAGTTTGAAAAATGCTGAACACAATTGGCTCTGGTGGGAACTTTAAAACTCTATTAATCGCTGTGTTTCACCTGAATTCATAGAATTCCTCACCCATCTGCTCCTTCCCATTTCCCTGTTAAGATTTTCTTCATGTTGTGTCAGCTAGATGGAGGAGAGATGGTGGGAGGAGAATGGAGAAATCTCTGCTCTCTTCTCTTGTAGAACATTATTGTGCAGACGTGTTACCAAAGAAAGGCACAATTAGGCTCCTCCAGATGACTGCAAGTGCACATTTAGAAATAGTTTCAACTAGGATTTTAAAAGTGAGTTTTCTGGCGCTATCTCCAGTCAGAAGAAATTATTATACCCACTTATGTGGGCTTCTGGTTTATTGAGTTTTCAGCTCTGTTGTAAGAGGTTGCCCTTATTAACGAGACTCAATTCTACTTAAGGAGGAGTTTTTGGTTAAAATTCAGATCACTTCAGCAAACACTATGGGAGCTGGCCACATAGCCTTGAGGAATTTACAATTTGAGGAAAAGATAGGTGCATTCACAAATCATTTCTTAAGTCATAAATATTTTAGTTTTGTAATATATCTGTACTTACTGTGGGGTTACTGTGTTTCAGACACTTCGTCATAGCACAGGGGGTCTAAGATAAATAAAATGCCATCCTGATTTAATGCATAAGATTCCCACACGGCCTCCACTTCTGTGACTCACCAGGTAATTTGAGGTTCTCCTCCCCTCCATGTAAGCAGTCAGGGTGTGATATGGATGCCCTGGCATGTGGAATGTTAGCACCATAGGTGGCCTCCCCACCAGATCATTCCTGAATAAAAGTCACAATTATTACAATGAGAATACTAGATTTTGTGGGTTTGTTTCCTATGTTAATGTAGTGGAAACTGATAGACGCTTGGACAATGGGTTGATAGGGGTTTGTTGAAATAAATCAAAACCTTTACTTTGCTCTGATCCTGCTTTCATTTTGAAATAATTTTACGACCTTTCAGTCATAGGTAGTGTTTACTTTTTCTGCTCAAAATTGATCTGTGAAATAGATATCCACATTAAAAATTCTAATTGGTGATAAAGAACATAATTTCCACTGAATTAAATAAGATTATTTAAGAGTGAGAAATTAGAGAAGTGACGGAACATTGGCTGAAAATGAGGGTCTCCCATCAATTGGGAAAATCTGGTCTAGCTATCACCTGGGCACTATGACTGCACATTTGCTCCCTAAGGCGAGGCATTTTATTTGTACCACGAGTGATTTAATCAACACAACCCAACAGCACTGTTTCACATGTTGGATTTCCTAATGCAGTTTTATTAAAGGGGATACAAGGGGAAACTTCATATTTAGTTATGATGATGATGAACTATAAAGAGAAGAAAATATATTTGTTTTAATGATTTCCCATGAATAAAAACAAAAAAATCAATCTATGTTCTTTCTTAGCTTTTAAAATTTGAGATTTCAGTGTAACTAAAGGAAAGACATAACTTGCATCTTCCTGGGATATTTGTTAATAGGAGAGGGCGGGTGGAGGGAAGTGTGACCCAAAACAGTATAAATCTACCTTAGTTACTCTTCTTAAAATTGCTATTTTTCTCCGTATTATTCCCCCTGTTGGAAATGACTCGTGGCTTCCCTTTACATGATGCGGCGTGAACTTCTCGGTCTGGCATCTGAGACTCATCTTTCTTGTAGGACTTTGTGTTCCTTTCTGGAGACACGAGCCGACTTACTGACGACTTTCATTTTTGATGTTCCTACTCCGTGTTTCCTACCCTGGACCCCCTGTCAGGTCGTGCCGTGGGCCTGAGATGCCGCAGTGGAAGGGCTGCTCGCGTGGGCAGGGGCCGAGTCAGACGTCAGCCCCCACCCCGTGATGGAGGAACGTCATTCAGGAGCTGCCTGCTAGATGGAGGGGGCCGTGGCTGCAGGGAACGGAAGTTGCCGCCGCCAGGAAAGAACGTCCCTGAGTTCGAGGAAGAGGAAACACCCATGTAATAATGAACAGTTGCTTAGTACGTGACTTGCAGGTGATATGTGTCCAGGGAAACTATATTGTTTGTTTGGCTTTCAAGCCCAAGCCCGAGACGTCCTATAAGCAGCATTCCCCAGCCTCAGCATCGCTGATATTTTAGGTTGCATAATTGTGCTGGGGGGGTCCTGTGCGTTGTAAGATGTTTTCCCTATAAGCAGGGTTCCCCAGCCTCAGTGTCATTGATATTTTAGGTTGTGTGATTGTGCTGGGGGGTCCTGTGCATTCTAGGATGTTTTGCAGCACCCCTCACCTCTACTCAGATGCCAGGAGTGACACTCCTTCCTTCAAGGTGTGGCAATCCAAACATTGCTCATGTTCCCAAGGAGGCAAAATCACCCATGGTTGGGAACCACTGCTATACATGAATTTTCTTCAAATCATACGGGCATGGGCAATTCTAGAATTATGTTTTCTTTCTTCAACATTTTCTAACAAACAATTGTGTCGTGTTCTTCATCACACCGAACTGGGACTGGACCTTGCCCTGTCCAGACCTATCCTGCTCCTTGGAACTGACAACCTCATGGAACTGTCACTAGAATCACAGGCCCAAGGCAGTTGGCCTGGGAAACAGCGTCCGGCTCTTCCCCTCCCTCCTGTAGGAAAGGGAAGGAGATGAATGAGCTGGATGTAGAAGCCAGCAGATTTACACTCTTTCTTTGAGAGGGACTCTGTATCAAATCATTGGAAAAATGAGTTAGTGCCTTTTGTGCAAGGAGTGGGGGCAAGTCCTGTGCTTAGAATACATCACAGCCTTACTGTGACACCATGGGTGAGACACAATACATTTTGCCCCCATATCGATGACTTTGTCATCCTTATGAAATATGCCTCTCAATGGTACTTAATATCTCAATAGCAATGAGATACTGTTCCCCAAGAGCTCTGTAGAATGTTCTGACTTACATGGACATTAATTTGCTCTGCCAGGCTTGCTCCCAGGATTCTCGTGTGACTACATGACACGCTTTTATGGAGTTTGTCATCAAAGCAGTGAGCCATTCTGTTGTTATTCATCTGACTTCGGTTTCCTTCTCATTATTCTTTTATGAGACTCCACAATTGATTGATGCTTATTGGAATACATTTTGGCTGAATTTCTCTTCCATGTGTTTCACTTGCTCATTGAGGAGAAACATCATATATTGTTTTTATAGACTATTATGCACCATTTATATTTAATATGTTTATAATTAAAATATGCATTGAAACATTTAAAATTCTGACTTAGTCATCATGTTTTTAAAGAGTCTAAATGTAGTAAGATCTCTGGTTCAGCATAGACACTATATTTCTCATTGGTCTGTCAGATCCATCTTAATTTTTCAAAGGGAGGGTTTCTTTTTCTTTTCAAATAAAATTTAGTTTGGTGCTAAATTGTTGTAAATGTCTTTCTTTTATGGAGCTCAAATCTGCCTTCTGGAATTAGTCTCTGGTCCATTCTATTATTGTCTTTTAATGCAGCTATCACAGATATGCTTTCTTCCTCCATTTGAGCCTCCCACAATTATTCAAAGTCAGCTCTTAGGTAGTTGCTCAATTTGAGGTCTTCACTTGTATCTAATACCTCTAGTTTCTTCAACTCTTTCTTAGGTTAAATGATATTTAGATGCCTAACTCTTCCTGCTGAAATCACACCAATTCTCCCAGATGCAGTGAAAATGCTGGCCGTCTCCTCCATGGGCTCCTCCCTGGTCTCCACAGAAGGAACTGCTCTTTCTCTCTGTGTTCCCACAGGGATATGTACTTGGTTATAATCTTGGCCATGTTCTCCCTGTGTGCTCTGTGTACCTGCTCTGCTCTCCCATGCCCTGTGGTCCACCTTGCAAGGGGACCTTTGTTTCCAGAGTGATGACTTATTTTCTGGAAATACCAAATCCATGAGTTAATGAGAGGAGAGGAGTAGAGCAGCATGAGCATATACTACGTGCTGAATAGGTTTCTTTAAAATAAGCTTTTAGTTTGTAGAATAGTTTTAGGTTTACAGAAAAGTTGTAAAGATAGTGCAGAGAGTGCCTGTCTACCCTGAACCTATTTTCCTCTTTTATTATCTGACGCTGGCATGGTATATTTGCCACAATTAATGACCCAACATGGAAGCATCACTGAAGTCTATACTTTATTCAGAGTTTCTTAGTTTTTACCTAAAGGCCTTTTTCTGCTCCAAGATCTTTCCAGGATACTTCCTTACATTTAAGACTCCTCTTGGCTGTGTTTCTCACACATGTCTTGCTCTTGATGACTGTCATGGTTTTGAGGAGTACTGGTCAGGAATTTTGTAGAATGCCCCTCTATTGGAATTTGTCTGAGATTTTTCTCATTATTAAATGAAGGTTATGAATTTTGGGGAGGAAGACCTTAGGGTAAAGCATCATTCTCATCACATCACTTTATGGGGACACACTATCAACAGGACCAAATCACTGTGGAGGTTAACCTTCATGATATTAACCTGGCTGACATGGCATTGGCAGGTTTCTCCCCATAACATTACTAGTTTCCTGTTTCCTTTGTGTGCTTTCAGAAGGAAATTGTTTTGATGAACTCACTCTTAAGTAGTGAGAGTTATGCTTGTCCTTCTTGAGAGTACACATCTATGCAAACCATTTGGAATTCTTCTGAATGGAACACTTGCCTGTTCTTCCCCATTAATTTATGTATTCAATCATTTATTTGTATCAGTATGGACTTATAGGTATTTATCTTATACTTTGTCCTATCAAATAGATTTTTGTTAACTTGACTGCTGAGTTGGTTTTCCTATTCATCATCCTCTCCAGATTTGTGAGGAATTTACCCAAATCTCCACAGCTGCTTCAAACTCACAGGAAAAAAAATTACACCGACGTTTCATCAGTTTGAAAGGGAGAAATATATATATGTCTCTGAAGACACACAAAGACACATATGTCTGTGTGTGTGTGTGTGTGTATTCATAAAGTTTGTAAGGTATGCCAGGCATTACAGAATTATCAATAGTCCCTGACACTCCCTCTGTTCTCACTTGCTCCTCCCCTGCTCCGTGAGTCAGAACTCCCAAACTTGGCTCCCTTGGGCAAAGATTCTTATTTCTCATTCCTGCATATTGACATTAAATTGTGTCTTAGATGTGTTGTTAAGTATATACATCAACAAACTTTTGATTCAGTGAAAAATTCAGACTACAAAGCATTTTACTAGGATGTAAAAAGAAAATGTGCATTGCAGCTTTAGATCCTTAGACATCTTCAGGTGCTGTTTGGTAAAATGTTGGGAAGAGACGGTTGTTGAGCTCCAGGCCTTCTGCAGTGCTTCTGGGCAGCTTAATCCCTCTAATCTCCCTCCTTGCTCTCTCTCCTCAATTCCAGTGGCTCTCCTATTTGGCTGCTTGTTACAGGGTTTGCAGATAAAATGCTGCAATCCCATGTAAATTAAATTTCAGATAAACAACAAATAATATTTTTAGTTTAAATATGACCCAAATAGTGCATAGGATATACTTCTGTGGTCTTCCTTCCCCAAACGTATAACCATAGTGCAATCGTGAGAAAAACATCTAAACCTGGGAAAAACTGAAATAGCACGGGGTATGTTGTACAATAAATTACTTGTTTTGTTCATCTGAAATTCAAATTTAGCTTGGCATTCAGTTTTCTTCTTTACTAAATGTGGCAATCCTACATGCATTATTTGGGAAGATAAAAAAATATCTTGGTGTCTGGACCCCTCCACCAGATATTCTGATTTAATTGGTGCAGCCTGGGATGAGAATGTTTAAAGAGCTCCCCAGGTGTTTCCATTGTGCAGCCAAGGTTGAGAATCATTGCTGGACCAGCAATATCTAATTAGACTGGTGTTTGTGATTAATATAAGCCAAGAACTAGGGCTGAGAGTGCAGCAGGTAAAAAAAATATGCAGGGCTGGAAGCCAATAAAACTGTGACCAGGTAAGCATTAATGGCCAAAGAACATGGCCCATGGAGCTCTGAGCATCAGCAATGCCAGAATGGGTGATGAGACAAAGGACGGCCCTGCCGTTCTCCCCTTGATGTGCCATCACTGAACTTCTGAAACACATAAATGCTCTCTGCAGACCTCATGTCGGGTGCCTGGGGCTTCCTGCACTGTGTTTCACACCTGCCCAGATTCTCAAAAATGGCCAGTCACCATGACCAGCTCCCAGATTCCCACTGTGCAGGTTCCTATCACATCACTTCAGACTCCTTAGATCCCTCCAAGAATCCCTCAGCATTGCTGTGTAACCTGAGTACCTGTCCAGGTTGTTTCAGTGAATGGCTGGAACTTCTACGCTCAGTCTGGCCCTACCATGATTTCTCTAGCATTTTGTGCTGCCCTGGTTCCTGCAGGGACCCTAGTTGGCATCTGTGCAGGTTGGTTTTGCATTGTCTTCTGCTTGGCTGCAGGTTCATAGTTCTGGACTTGGGAATACCTAGGTCTGGAAGGACTGCATCAGCCCGGTCTGCATCTGAGCTCTGCCTTTTGTCCCAATATGCAGAGTGAGTACCTGGGAGCCTAGATGGGGAGCTGCTCGGAATTTTGGTTTTGCACCACCTATAACATGGACTGATTAAAGGCTTCAAAGAAGAAATTAACTGATAAGTGACCAGACAGTTGCACCAGAGGCAAGACATTGTCCTGACAGCTGTGGAGACCTTGCAGTGAAGCTGTGGTCCGTTGCCTTCAAGTGCTCATGAGCTAAACGAGCAGCTGAGCCCTAAATGGGAAAAGCTAAATAACAATATGCCAGATAAACAGTAATAAGATTCTACAGAGTGATGCTATAGTGAGGAGCAATAAGCCCTCTACCAGCTGGATTTAACTTCAGATTTGTGAATAACTGGTTAATTTGTAGGAGTAAACTTTCACAATGTGTGGCTGATGAATGACAGAGCTGGTTGGTGTTTTTATAGTGCCAGTTTTCTCCGTGTGGAAGTCCCTGATTTATTAGCATTTTGAATAAAATCTGGAACACACTCCCCCAGTGAAAGGATGTTAGAAATAGTTGTGAAGCATCAGAAACCTGCTTAATCCAAAATATATCTGAAATATAGTAAATTTTCTATTTTACTGCCAGGAATTGAGGATGGTGAATCACAGATCACTTAGCGGCAGTCTTAGTTCCTGGAACAGAATACTTTCCCTGTCATATTCCCTGTCTTGGAACCACCTTCTCTCTTTCCCACTGAAAGAGAGACGTTCTTTTCTCTTCTCTCCCTTATGTAGGCAGAGACAAGGTGTCTTTCTTCTTGACCTCTCCCCACTAGCCAAAGTTTAAGCAGGCGTTTCTGCTCTTCTCCCCTGCCTGACGTGCAAAAGGGTCCATTGGACAGGTGGGGAAGGCCAAGGCTTGGAATGGGGATTTTTGAGGGGGCTCATGGGAAGGTTGGGAGTAGAGGAATGGGGCTCACTTCAGCAGGGTTGGGTCAAAAGGATTGAAGGTGAAGAAGGAGGAAATGGGTGTATGATGAGTGGGTAAGCAGCCTCACAGGGCCCAATTTGAGATGAAAATAACCCAAAGAGATGTGAACTGGAGTGATTTTACATTCATTCAATTACATTTCTGCAGGAATGCACACAGCACAGACACTGCACTACTGCAAGAGGGCTAACTCCAGGACAGTAACTCCAAGTCATTCTCATTTGCATCAAAAATGATATCATGGGACAGTAGAATCCAAGCTCAGTTTTCTCTCTGTTTCTTTGGATTTACAGCCATAATTTTCCCTGGCACCAAATATTCTTCACAATGCCTCTGTAGAATCTGTCCAGCAGTGTTTGTGTTTGTGTGTAGCTTTGAGCTCCCAGGCACACACAAAACCATAAATGCAGCCCACAGAGAGAGTCATCCTGCTCCCCACCCACCCCCACCCCCACCCCCACATATGTCTTAGTTTTTGGTAGTGTTATTTAAAAGTTAACTATTTTCTCTGACTTGATATAGGCCATATTTTATATCAAACTGGACAAACGTATTTGCCAGTGGGTATATCACCCTCTCCCTCCCACCCCCGATTTTCATCTGGGTTGCTTTGTATTTAACTACCTTTAGAAATGTTAACTTTTTTTACAACCCAGCTCCTTTCCTAACATTTACTAACCACTTAAATTTATTTTTTTCCTGTGTAGGTCAGGCTGATAGGATCTAGGGCAAGAACACTCAATTTTGCCAATGATCTCTCCTGATCTCCAGGGAAATGTGAGCTAAGAGATGTTATCCTCAGGGAGAGCTTCGTTCAAGCTGGTGCTGTGCCTGTGGTGAAAGATGACCCTGCTCCCAAGAGGTGCAGGCTGAGAGGGGGTGTGCGGCAGAGGCCAGGACAGTGGTTCTCTTGCACCAGGGACTTTCCACTTAGCCTAACAGGTACCCCCTTCCAACCTTCCAAAGCATCAAGCAATCTAGATTTTACTCTCCCTCCCTCCCACCCTCCATTCAAACAAACATGTGTTGAGTCACAGAAGCAAAATATAGGATTTTTTAAAATTATACAGCCTGTTATTGGAAAATAAAATACCAATTTTCTCCCTGAAGTTGTCAGGTAATCAAGAACTGTCTATAGATTACACATTAATATAGCCAGTTCTCAAGAAAGGAAAAACCTGGGAATATGTTGAAAGTATTTCTCATGGAGGAGTTTATCAGTTTCCCAGGCAGATTGGCCAAAGATTACTGAAAATATAGAAAGATGGCAGTGAAAGGAACATATGGGGAAAATCTCCACTGGTAAACTGTAATTAGACATGGAATCATAAACAACTTTATATTTCTGAGGCACAGATGGGACACTTCATCTTGGCCAAAGCTGCCCTGCCCCTCAGTATTTCTAATAACAGTAGATAAAATGAAGTCTGGCGTGATTGAACTGCAGAATCCATTTGTCACCTACATGCTAACCATTTAGCTTCTCTTTTTATGGGAACTCAACTCGGTATCTGCCCACGTTCTCAACCCTTATTGATCGCTCTGGTTCAAGGAACGGGTCTTAAATGGAAGATTCTATAGGAAAAAATAGATAGTGAAACTCCACCTGACAGACCATCAATAAATCTTCCTTTAGGTTGAGCTAAAAGCCAGCTGAAATAAGCCTTTTCACCATCTTGCATTTTAAGAATAAGATCTTGGCTTTTATATTTGATGATCATAGTAAAGCTAAGATAAATGAAAAGTGAGAGAATAAAAGAAGGAAAAGGAAGCAAGTTAAAGAGCAATTTTGAACAGTGAAGATTTTTTCCCCCAATTATTTTGTATAGGAAACTGTGAAGCACATATAAAAATCCACAGGAAGTTGGAAAATTTTTTTAGTACTAGCCTTGAGGCAATTCACATGCTTTTTGCTAAGCTGTTATAAACTGACAAATATACAAGATGGATGACATTGTAACACACACCTAGTGTGAAAATGGAGTGCAGAATGAAATGATCTACATCAAAAGGGAAAAGCTAGTCAGAGAGGCTGAACATCTGCAAGGCTTTTGAACAGCATCAGCTCTGATAAGAAATCAAGCCCCGACTTTAACATTAATTTTCCTGAGGGCGATAGAATCTTTTCTTTATTATCTATCTGTTATAATTATATCATTCATGTCAGCACTGCTGAGTGACATTTAAGACTAGCAGTATAGATCCTATTGCTTCACTGATGATGATTTAAATGAATCTTCCTTAAAATTAACACAATGCTAAATTATATTAGTTGTTCTTTCATTTAACGTGAGATCAATGACCAAGAAATAGAAACACACTAAATGTCCATCTACAGACTAATGGGCAAAGAAAATGTAGTATATATGTATACTACATTTAATGATATGAAACTCACAGATTCATATTTCTCTAGAATTCAAAATAGTCTCCAGGAATTCCTTCTGACCAGTACAGTTCCATTTTGTTCATGTCAGAACTCAAATTCCTGTTACGATTATTACTATTATTTATGCATCCAGAATTCACACTAGAAACACCCAAATTATTGTAAGGTGACATTTTTTCTAAAAGCCTCTGCACCTTTTCTGTTTAGCATACATGGCAGGAGTTAGCTTTGGGTCTGGCCTTACGAGTATCCTTCCTCAATCCCCTGTACCCCTGAATTCCTGTCCACTGATCCCATGGATTTGTTAAGGGTCTTGAAGGGCAGAGTGCATGTGGCAGTCTGGGCAGAGGCCCTAGAGACAGCAGTGAGCCACAGAGGTAGACGAAGCTAGCTCTGCTCTATTCTGGATGAGGGGCTTTGGCAAGTTGTATCACTTGTCTGAGTTTAGTTCCTTCATATTTAAAATGGCAGTAATGAAGCTAAGTTTGTATGGTATTTTAAGAGATAAATTACATATTAGCATCTCATTACGTTATAGCTACAATAAGGATGGTTTAGTTATGAGCGTCAGAGTCAGCTGTGCTCAAGGTGGGCACTTCATCCAATTGAAGTGGGAACTTCATCAAGCTCCCAAAGGGACTGAGTCACATCTGGGATAATGTCTCTCTACGGAGGGAAGGGGTCAGCAGTGGCCATAGCTGGATTTTAAGTTTCAGACTTCACTTTAGCCAGTAATTGTAAAATCATGTCATGTATTTAACTGTCTTAAGTCTCAGTTTCTGCCTATTTCCAGTGGTGCTAATCATGGCTGCCTTCTCTATTTTAAGGCACTGTAATGAGGGAACAATGACCATAAGTAGGTATTTTAATAAGGGAAAAGCCTTACTATGCACACAATGTTATTACTATCAGTTCTTATAAATCATTTTGCAAATACTTAGTGTCAGAGAAATGGATTTCCCTTATCCTCCATCTAGTTGGAATGAACTCTTCTCTCTTCTGTGCTCCTATCCTACCTATGGCTGTTTCCATTCATCATGTCTGCTCTTGTGTGCTCATTACTCGAGTACATATCTTTATGCCCAATAGAGTGTAAACACTGCAGGGGCAGAGAGCATACCTTGTTTATTCAACATTCCATTCCTTCAGTGCTCAGGAAAATAACTCATTCCCAGTAAGTCTGGATTGAATGAGTAAGACTGGTTTTTCTAATAATAGTAACAATTTCTGAACAACTCATATACTCGGGAATTACGTTTATCAAAATGATGCGAAGAATAGAATCATAGGGTGTTTGGGATAGTGGAGACCTTGCATATCATCATGGTTTTTACCACCATTATACAGGTGAAGTACAAAGAACCAGTGAGAGGAAATGGATCTCTGAGTGTCACATGGCTGGGAAATGATAAAGTAGTTGAATTCAGATTACCTCACTGTCTTTCCAGTGTTATTTTCTCACCAAGAGCTCACAAAAATGCTTATAATTTTTCTAAGATAATATTAGATATTAATCGAGAACTTCTAAAAGTCAGAGAAAAATGTGAAAACTGTAGCAAAAATTCTTACATCTAACAAGGGAAAGGTTACAATATTAAAAAGTATTTCATCAATATATTAAAACCACTGTTGTGGCCATGGGTATTTACCCAATTGTCTGGATTGACTTAAGTTAAATGATATCGTGAATCTCTGAAAATGTTTAAAGATTAAGCTAATCTCATTTTGAAATTGATGGCGGCTACAGATCTGAGGTTTTCTTTATTGAGTTTCGTCCCAGTGGCTCATGTCTGTAATCCCAGCACTTTGGGAGGCTGAGACAGGCGGATTGCCTGAGGTCAGGAGCTCAAGACTAGCCTGGCCAACATGGTGAAAACCGATCTCTACTAAAAGTACAAAATTTAGCCGGGCGTGGTGGCGGGCACCTGTGGTCCCAGGTACTTAGGAGCCTGAGGCAGGAGAATTGCTTGAATTCGGGAGGTGGCCAAGATCGCGCCCCTGCACTACAGCCTGAGCGACAGAGCGAGACTCCATCTTTACAAAAAAAGTATCTTTCACAAAGCAGAAATCTTGAATTTTAATAAAGTCTAGCTTACCCATTTTTAAATTCATGGACTATACTTTTGGTGGTGTATCTAAGAACTCATAGCTAACCCCAAAGACACTCAGATTTTCTTCTATTTTTTTTTTTGTTTCATAGTTTTGTGTTTTACTTTAAGATACATAATCCATTTTGAGTAATTTTTTGTAAAAGGTTTATATTTTTACTTTCTGTTTATTTATATGATTTTAATATGAGGGTAATGCTGAACTCATAGAATGAGTTAGAAAGTATTCCCTCTGCTTCTGTTTCCTGGAAGAGATTGTAGAGAATTGGTATACGTTCTTCCTTAAATGTTTTGTAGAATTCACCAGCAGCAAAATCTAGTCCTAGTTTTTTCTCCTGTAGGAAGTTATTATTAGTTATTAATTCAACTTCTTAACATATAATGACCTATTCAGAGTATTTATTTCTAGTGTGTGAGTCTTGGGAGTTTGTATTTTTAAGGAACTCAGCCATTTTACCTAAGTTAACACATTTGTGAGTATAGAATTTTTGATAATGTATATATTTAATATTCATTTGATCAGTAGTGATAAGTCTTTCATTTCTGATGTTAGTAACTTGTGTCTTCTTTTTTCTTTGGTATCTTAGTGAGAGGTTTATCAATTTTCTTTTCAAAGAACTAATTTTTGGCTTCACTGATCATTATTATTTTTGTTTTTAATTTTACTGATTTTTGCTCTAACTTTTATTCTTTCCATTTTCCTGGTTGCTTCAGGCTTAAATTACTCTTCTTTCTCCCTATAGTAGATGCTTAGACTAAAAAAAGAAGTTTTTGGATCTTTCTTCTTTTCTGAACTATGTATTCAATGTATGATTTTTCTTTCTCTAAAAACTGCTTTTACTGCATCTCACAAATTGTGATAAGTTGTATATTTTCATTTATTCAAAATATTTTTTGGTTTCCCTTGAGATTTCTTCTTTGATCTTTGTGTTATTTAGAGGTGTGCTGTTTAATCTCTAAGTATTTGAGGATTCCAGTTTTTTTTCTGTTATTGATTTCTAGTATAATTTCATCATGGCCTGGGAAAATACTCTGTATGATTTCTATTCTCTTAGCCTGTTATTTTAAATTCTCTGTCTAATAATTTCAAAACCTGCATCATATGAGAGCCTGCTTCTGATGCTTGCTTTGTCTCTTCAGACTGCATTTTTTCTTCTAGTAGCTCTATAATTTTTGTTGAAAGCCACATTTGATGTATTGGACAAAAGGAACCAAAAGAAAGAGGCCCGTAGAGAAAGGTTTTCTATTAATCTGGCTGAGAGCTGGCTGAGTTGAGTGCTTGCTACAGCTGTAGCAGAGCTTCAGATTTCTCTGATGTCCTTGCTTTTCTCCCCTACTGTCTTTAGTTTTTCCTGAGAATTGTGCTTTGTGGTCTTTTCAGCTCTTATCCACTATTATCATAATGGAGCCCTGTTGATTAATGATAAGACTTGGGAGAGGGAAAGTGAGGGAAAGTGTTATATAATCTGATGATCAAATCTTAGTTGGTTTTAAGTAAGCTCCTAACCCTGGATATGACCTTCACTAGTGGTGTGTGTCCCCACCCCAACCCTCAACCCTTGATAAGACAGGAAAGCTAAAGGGGGCTCAAGTGGGGGAAATGCCCTTCCCCCTAGGTGAATTAAGGCTCTGGTGACATCTTTTTTTCCTGGAGACAAGGTCTTTGTTATGGAAAATGCTCTGGGCTATTTCAGAACCACTGCTTTTTCCCTCCCACTGACAGAGGCAGGAAGTGATACTTCTTTGCTTTTTACTGTGAGAACCTGGTGGGGTTTCTGGAGGTAGAGCCCACAGAAGCAGTGAGGTCCGCTCAAAGCTTTCTGGGTTTTCTTCCCCACCCTCTGGTCCACAATCAGCCAACAGCAATTCATCACAGTTACCATTTTAGTATTCCTGCTAGATTATGGGTCCAGTAGCCTCTGCTCCCGGGAAGCTGATCTCAGCTGTGATTCTGTCTGTCTCTCTAGATTCTGGGGTTATGGTCACTCACTGAGATCCCAATTCTCTGATGAGTCCAAGAAAAGTAATTAATTTCTATTTTTTTTCAGCTTTTTTCTTATTGTAAGGATAGTAGTGACAACTTTTAAATTCCTTACGTGTTGCAACTAAAACCAGAAATCTCTCTTTGTAAAAAAGGCTATCCTGCTGGCAATTAATTGTAACACCTTTGAAAAAAAACAAGTGTGCCATTTTATTTGGCCATGGACCCACTGCCACTAAAAACCAACATATTAGATAAGTAACTAGTTCTGACTGATATAATTTAATCCCCTTTTAGGAGCTTGCAGATTCTCTACAGACACAGACCCATCTGAGAGATTCAATTCAATTTGCACGTCTATTAGGTTGTTTCAAGCAGTGAGAATTCTGAAGCTGCCAAAACCCCAATTTCAATCTCCCTGCTGGACCTGCTTGGCATCTTTCCGTGGTGAGCTGCACACTGATGTGCTGTTTGGCAGACATTGCACAAACAGCTGCCCCACTGTCTCCGGGGAGGGGCCAGGCAGGGCTGGAGCCTTCATTCCAACATGCTTCAGCCACAGAGCTGTCGGCCCTCTTGCCTAACGAAATAGTAACTAGCCCTTGCTCTGTCTCAGAATCTAACATTACCTGCTTCTAATATAGAAAAGATGTGATCTTTTAAAATTGTTGTTTTTGGTCTTTTTTATTTTTGAAAATACTGTTTCCATATATGAAGCCCTCGTCAAGTTCACTTTAGCTAATCGTCGTTTTGACGTATGAAATTTGAAGACTTTCTGTCATTTTGAGACAGAGCAGGGATCCCTCTTAGGGGCCTGCTGGAGCCCCCAAGCATGGAAATAAAGGAAAATCTTGAGTTCCTTCAAGGGAAAGTTGAGGCACCCAGCTAATCCTGAGGAGTAGACAAGCAACTTGATAAGCAAGAAAGTAATAGCTTCAAACAATACCCAAGGAAGTTACAGTCACAAAATGTTGATCCCTATAGAAACGAAGGATAACCTCTTAACCTATGTCCCTGAGTTGTTTTTCAGAAACCTGTACCCTCACCAAATGAAAAATGCCATCCATGGCTCTTCCGTCTTAGATAAGGGAGAACTGGGGACTGAACTCTGACTCTTCATTGTTACAATTTTTTCCTGAAGGGCTTGGTGGAAGTCAGGCCCACAGGCCAGAGCTAACGTTCTTTTCTACTGACCCCATAGTTTTAGGCAAAGCTTCACCTTTTAACCAATCACAGATCAGATCATCCACCTATGACCTGTGGCCCTCCCACCCCCTGCTTGAAGATGTCTCGCTAGGAAGGTGTATAGAGCTAGCAGCTTCTGAAACGTTCTCCAAGCCAATATAGAGTCTCCATGTACCGATTTATGACTTCATCTGTAACTTCTACCACCCCATCTTTAAAAGCCCTTATTTTAAGCAATTGGGGAGTTCAAGTCTTAAACATGAGCTGCACGATCCTTCTTGCTTGGCACCCTGAAATAAATGCCTCACTTTCACTTGCTGTCACCCTGATTTCAGTGGCATTGCTGTACCAGGTGGGCGGCTAAACCCAGGTTCAGTTCAGTAACAATTTCATGATTTCTATAGTTCATCTCCCCTATTTAACAAAAAATAAGAAGTCTTTTTTTGGTACATATTGGGCTATTAAGATATAATTTAGAGAAAGATAATTTTTAGCTCCATCTCACAATTTCTGGGTAGAAGACCATGTTGAGAACTTGTTGGTGAGCAGGACATCATTTGTGACCAGGTCAGACAATTCCATAAGCATTTTGGTAGATTTGTAAAAATAAAATGGAAAATATAGGTGCAAAATAAAATCCATTTCAAAGCCCTGAAGCTTGCTCCAAGCAATTTAAGAAAAGGTACAGTTTGGATAACACAAAGCTTACTGGAGAATTTGCCTTGATAGGTAATGATGCTGCAGCTATACTACCTGAGCCATTAAAGATGTTGCAGGGGTGGAGCTGAGTCCATTGAATTCATTTTTAGACAAAACGATCTATTCTATAAACTTTAATCAGAAAAAGATTTATTATAGGAATTAAATGGTTACATATTATTGGAAGTAAAAAAAAAAAGTCTGATTTTTCAGGTATGACTCCCAAAGTTATACTGCATAACTGAGTCACTGAGTTAGTAGCTGTCCCTGCCACAGTCAAGAAGAACTAGAACCAAGAAGGTGTATCTAGAGTTAGCAGCTTCTGAAACGTACTGTCTCTACCTTGATCTAGAAGCCGCTTGGTGACTCATTAAGCTACTACTACAGAAATTATCTCCAGGTCCAGCCTCCTCTGCAACTATTCTTACCATCAAACACCTAACATTATTTGAATTCAAGTCTTGAGTGATTGCACTTGATTGGTCAGATCTAAAGAGCATTTGACACTCTACCTGCAGACTGGAAGAGACATGTACTAAGAGAACCATCCATAGTATCAGCCCCAAGGGTTATCTCATGAAGCCTATCTCATTTGTTTTGGAAGTCAACGCCTCTAATATTTTAAATTGAGTTTTAAACTATACATATTTAGTAGTATTTTAATTTTTTTTTCCTGACCCTCTATTTTCTCTAAACCTTGGAATTTTCAGCAATGGCTTTGGCAACCACATTTGGTTTTCAAGAACACATTCTCTGTGGTTGGTGACATACTGATGACTGTGTATAAGGGTGGGTGCTTCTGCTTCCTTAGCCTAGCATAGAGGTCAGCAAACTAAGGCCAGGGCACCAAATCTGGCCAGCTGTGCATTTTCAAAAATAAGGGTTTTTTGGGAACACAACAACATGTATTTGTTTACATACTTTTCTGTGACTACTTTTGCCTTACAATGACTGCGTTCAGTAGTCGTATAGAGACTGTATGGTCTGCAAGGCCTAAAATATTTATTGTCTCTCCCCCAGAGAAAGAAGGAGAATGAATGCAACAGCTGACAGGTTTTTAACCTCTCTATTCCTCAGTTTCCTCATCTGGAAAGCAGGAATAGTAATAAAAACAGTACATTCTTACTGGGTTGTTTTGAGTATTAAAGGGAGTAAAGCATACAAAGTACTTAAAGTTACACTTACAGGCATAATATTATTTTCATAGATTTAACACACACAGTACTAAATGCAGACATTACATACAATTGTAAAATGAGAGTGCAGTCTCTTCCATAAGACTCTTCACTGGAAACTGTTCACAGTTTTTTGGGTAATTTCACAAGAAAAGGTGAACATCTACCCAAACATATCCATATGCCCATATATATATCTGTGTCCACAGCAAACAATAATATATTTAAATATATTTGCTTTTTTCTAGAAAATAAGATCGTTCTACATTCATTCTTCTCTGCCTTGCGTTGTTTTTAATGGTGTGTAGACCCAGGTACCCATTCTGGCTGTTCCCCTTACCAGATGTGTGGCTGTGGGTAGGTCGTTCACTGTTTCACTGTATTCTCTGTAAGAGTCCTTTTCTCACTGAATTGTGAAAATTAAATGGCTGAATACACATAAAGCCTTAACGACAGTTCCTCAGCCATGGCAAGCCCTTTATTATCATTAATAGTAGTTTTCAAAATCAAAATATACAAATGTTCTTCATTAGCTTCATTGAGATTGCATCATTATGGCACACTTTTTAAACCAGTCCCCAAACGTTCTAAATTACCCATAGTTACTTGTACAAGAGTCCAGATTCTGCAGATATGGACCTTGTCTGAACCCGAGGTTCCTCATTTGTAAAAGAAAGACCCAGAGTAGGTGATTTTTCAGATGTTTGCCAACACGAAAATTCTCTAGTTAAAATTTTGTTGCATCCCCATGTGTGTGGAGAGGTAGGAGGTGTAGTGAGAAGGGGCAAAAACAAGTCAGCTAAGAATCGTTGAAAACCATACTGGGTTCCCAGTGGGATCTGGTTTAGTCCTGTGTTCCCACCCACATCTCATATCAAATTGTAATCCCCATGTGTCAGAGGAGGGGCCTGGTGGGAGTTGATTGGATCATGGAGGCCATTTGCTCCTTGCTGTTCTTGTGACAGTGAGTGAGTTCTCATGAGATCCTATGGTTTAAAAGTGTGGCACTTCCCCTGGCGCTCTCTCTTTCTCCTGCCGCCATGTGAAGAAGGTCCTTGCTTCCTCTTCACCTTCTTCACCTTCCACTTAATTTAAGTTTTCAGGGGCCTCCCTGTCACTCTTCCTGTTAAGCCCATGGAACTGTGGGTCAATTAAACCTCTTTTCTTCATCAATTATCCAGTCTCAGGTAGTTCTTTACAGCAGTGTGAAAATGGATGAATACACAGTGGGTTGGAGGCCTTGTATGCGGCGGGACCCCACTTGGTGCCCATCTGGGAGTAATCTAGGAGTCAGGGGAGGCCACGCCCTCCTGGGGGAAGGTTTAGCCTGTGGGAGGCACAAACTGCTGGATATATTCCCTTCCTTTCCTTCTCCTCACTGACTTCTGAGATTGGGCTTATTGGCATCTCAGGAAAAGGCCCCACATGGTCAAGCAATCCGTTAATTGCACTTTGTCATGGGCAGCTCAGTATCACCTCCTCCTTATGTGAATTTCCCTTCCCTCCACCTCACTGCCCTTGCCCCCGGCTTTTGTGGCCTGGGATTGCACATGGTTACAAAAGAGTAGCAATAAGCCTGTTCTTTACTGCTTTCGGAGAAACCCTGGTTAAGACACTCTGTAACAATTTTTTTTTTTTCTTATTGGAATCACAGTATATAAACAGAGAAATGTTCTTAGAATCGTTTTTGGAAATGCTGCTTCCTATAATGTTTTGAGTAGTTGATCTTCAGCATTCCTTGGGTACCACTGGAGTTACTAGCTTGAATGTTTGGAATATATCTTCATCTTTTCCTAATACAAAATTCCTGTGGGCAGCTAGAATGAATAGTTCCAAATGCATTCTAATCTGTTTCTCCCCTTCTCATTTCACACTACATTAATTCAGGTCAGGATCCTCTCCTGGAGGAGAAGGTATAAACTCTGACAGACTCTAAATAAAAGGGGGAAAAACCTCAGCTACAGAGGCTATCTGCTAGTAGAGAAAGAATGATAAACACAGGAGCAGCCAGAGGGTTTTCCGCTATTTTTTGTTTCACAGCTAAATTTTCACAAAGTGGTTCAGGTTATATTTTTTCAACTTTACCTCACAGCTGTAAAACAGTCAAAGTGCAGAGTGGAGGAGTAGTGATGAAAATTATAGAAAATGACAGACAGCCTGCCCTTTTCCTCATTGTGAGGAAAATGAGAAAAGATTTTGTATTACGCAGATGAGAAAAGCGGTGGTGAGTAATTCTCCCTCCTTCAGCCAGTCACTACTGTTTTCATGCCATTCAGGTAAAGTAGAGAATTACTGAAACGTTTAAAAATAAAAATTAATCCAGCATTTTAAAAGCACAGTTAATCCTTGAGCTGTCCCTAGGCCCATGGAGATAAGAAGCTGGTGGACGATTGGTTGGGCATGATTGGAGTGCACCTGATTCACTGGGAGCTAGGTCGCAGACCCTGGAGGAGGAAGTCATAAGATAGTAGTTTTTGTTTGGGTTGGAAAAGATCTTGGTACATTCAAAGAAAGAATAAACTTGTTATTACTGCATATGTAAGATGAAGTCATGAGACCTAATAGGTATTGTTTTAGTGTCTCTGATATTTCCAATGAAACATACATTTTTATAACTCAGGTGTCACATACTGCCAAACTCTTTCTGCCTAAAACTTCAGACTCATGAGCCTTGAAGACATTCCTGCTTATTTTGAAAGAAGAAAGGAAAATTGTCATGTTAAAGATATTACATTAGAGCTTATTACTCAATGAACAGCTATTTAGTCACTCACATCATGTCTGATGTTGGTCTAGAGTGAGGGTTTCTCAGCCGCAGGACTGTTTATATGTTGGGCTGCATGGTACTGTGTTGTCAGGGGTTGTTCTGTTCCTAGGAGTTCTGCAGCATCCTTGGCCTCAACTAACTGGGGACAGTAGCAACCTCTACCTCCAGGCGAACAACGACAGAAAGTCTCCAGATATTGCCAAGTGCTCTTCAGGGGGAAATACCCCTGGTTGAAAACCACTGGGCTATGTGCAGTGCAGGATGCAGGATGGGAATGGCACTTGGAGCCTGCCCTCCAGGCTAGTCTCACAGAGCAGAGAAGATTAAGGGAAAGGAAAACAAAAACAAAGGCAAATCATCTAGCATAGTATATAAATTGCAAAACGTGTACAAGTCAACTTTTAAACACCTCGTGGGTGTGACGGTGTAGCTTAAAGTTCCTTTTCTGCTCTTATTTGCTCAGCAAATATTTATCCAGTGCTTCCCATGTGACAGGTGCTGTTTTAGGTTTTCGTGATACCTTAGAGAACCAGGTGAAATCCCTGCCCTCATGGAGCTCGTATTCTCTTTGGGGAGCTAGACAATTAAGACAAATTAGGACAATCAGTAGATGTAGATACGTAGTACAATGCCAGACCATGGTAAGTGCTAGGAGGGAAGCTGAAGCTGGTACTGCGATGGAGAGTAGCTGATGAGGATGGGTGTCAGGGGAGACCTCTCAGAAAGACTAGAATTTTTTGGTGAAGAATAGTTATCCTTCTCCTCTTCTCTCTGAGAAAAACCCATGCACTCCCATGTGAACCTCTTCAAGCAGGTTCCCGTGTTGCTCTGGTGCAGCCCTTTTGTGCATTCAGTGCTCCCTTGGTTTCTGACATAACAAGGTAACTATTCACCTTCTACTTCTATTGCCCAGACCTGAAATTAGCCATTTCCCCAAGGATTGGCATTATTATTATTAATGTGGTATAACTTACACAAAGTGTAAGAAAGTACACTAATCTTATGTGTACAACTCAATGAACTTTTACATACTTTACAGCATGCAAGCATTTTATATACTTTACAGCATCCACTTTTCAGATAAAGATATAGAACATTTCTAGCACCTAGAAAGTTCCCCAGGGGCCCACTGCATGTATTAACTCCTCTCCAATCCTGTATGCAGTGGCAATTACAATACTTTTCAGTTCTGTATTATTTTTCTCAATGTTATACCTGTGAGAGTCATTCGTATTCTTGTGAATGGCAGTGATCCATTATTTTTCATTGCTATATAGTATTCTATTCAAGTTTTGATTTGGGTTGTTTGCAGTTTTTGGCTCTTGTGACTAAAACTGCTATAAGAAGTTTTAAACTGAGTTTACTGTCATAATTATGACATCTATACAATAAGCGAATTGGGGTTTCCCTACTGGAATTAACTAATAACTCATCATTATTTCCTTGGTTTTGTAACTAAATGTCTGATTTTCTCAACATTTCTCACTTTCTCTTAGGCTGGACAAACTGCACGCATTTCACTTACATAGAAAAAGATTGCTTCTCTTCCAAATAACCTTGCTCAACCTACAAAAGCTTGCCATATTATTCATCAGTGAGAAGCAGTTAGTCAAGATTCTAACTGCCATTTGTGACTCATCCACACCTGTGAAGTGAGTAGATAAGTGACATTCTAATATAAATAAATTCAGACATCAAGGAAGGAAAACGGTGATTATTCCTCTAATAGAAAGTGACTCAAGGGTGCGTAGGAACATCTGGGACATTGATGTTCATTTCATGTGACTGTTCGGAGAGTGCGTCTATTCTGAGAATGTGACCCTGGTTTGCTGAAGTTTTCTGTGGAGCCTTTTGAAATTTACAGTCAGTGACATAGAAGGTCCATCCAGGAGGATTCTGACAATTGCTGTGCCAGCCGAGGTTCGGCACCGTAGGTGTAGCCTAGGCAGAATGTGGTGCTGGAGCTTTGAGCACAAGCTGAGACACTGCACACCACCTCCTCTCCCTACCATTCAGAACCCTCTTTACAAAACTAAAACCCACTACAAACTAAGAAAAATATAAATGCAAATATAATGAAATAAAAGGAATGTTTCCCAGCTTCTGGAAAGAAAGCCAATTGTCTCTCTTGTAAGTGACGTGGGATAGAGGATTCCACTCCAGAGTCCCCTAGCTGCTCCATGAGACAGCACAGACTCTGGTTTCCCATCATTTCAGAACTCTGGGGCCTTAAGGCCTCCCCCTTGTCTCTCCTCTGAGCTCCTGTGGAGTCCACACTCCAGAGGTGGCCACCCCACAGCCTGGGGCCTCCCCAGGGATCAATCATTTGGGACTGCCCCAGCTCTGATGTGTCAGGAGAGGCATTTGCCTTTAACGACTTGTTCATTTGGAGGTATTTTCTTACAGGCTCCCTGTGTCCTCAGTTCTATATTCAAATCATTCTGGTTTTTTTGGTCCTTGTGATAAAACATGAAACAGCAAAAATAAACGTTTAACTATTAAAACAAAGAGATCAATTCATTATTGTTGTGGCCATACATGATGCTATAATATATTAAAAATTAGGCTGGGCGTGGTGGCTCACACCTGCAGTCCCAGCACTTTAGGAGGCCGAGGCAGGCAGATCATGAGGTCAGGAGTTCAAGACCAGCCTGGCTAACATGGTGAAATCCTGTCTGTACTAAAGATAGAAAAAAATAGCCGTATGTGGAGGCTCACGCCTGTAATCCCAGCTACCCAAGAGGCTGAGGCAAGAGAATCACTTGAACCCGGGAGGCAGAGGTTGCAGTAAATGGAGATCGTGCCATTACACTCCAGCCTGGGTGACAGGGCAAAACTCCATCTCAAAAACAAGCAAACAAACAAAAAACTTTTTTGGAAATATAACTGATTTTGCCTTCGGGTCTACACTTACCTATTCACTGGTCCACTGTCTTCCACAGGCATCCACAAATGTCTCCTCCAGTAATATTCCATGGACCAGGGGCCCATTTGGGTGAATGGTGGCCAGACTTCTCCAGCATCACTCCCAGGGCCCTTTTATTCTGGAGGGGAGAGGGCTGGGAGGACAAAGCAGGATGGTAAAGAATCCAGGACTTTTGTGTAAGTAATTTAAGTTTTTTCAAACAATATAACTTTCAAGATCAGCAATTAGCTGATGAAAACCTCTATACAGCTATAAGTTTGGTAAAGTGACTAGAAACAAGTTTGCATAAAAAATAAGAACTTGCCTGTATCAGTAAAACCTTAATTAAAAGATATAATGGAAACATAGACAACATAGATAATATTGCCAAAAAATACAAACATAGGATTGGTAATAATGAAGACTGTGTTAGACTAACAGGACAGGATAAAAAATTAATGAAAAATAAATAAAGCTTTGAATAATAGAGTAGGCATTCTGTATTTTTGATGGAAAAACTGAACATGGCAAAGATTGAATTTCTTTAAAAAATAATGTGTAATTTAATTTTGATTCCAATAATAATTTCCACTGACCTTTTTTTTTTTTTGCTACTTGAACAAATTGATTTGAAAATATACCACCAGGTAAACAGCAAGCATAAATTGCACAGAAAAGTTTGAAGAAAAAGATTCCTATGATTAAAATGTTATTGTTAAAATAGCATGATAAGGAGTAAAGATAGATAGATAATTTATTAAAAAAGGACAGAGAGTTTTAAAACAGACTAGGATATTTGATAAAAGAAGCTTCATGAATCAATGAGGGGAGAAATGTATTATTCAGTGCAACATTTCAGAGATTGGCCTTTTAGAAAAAAAATCAAGAAAATTTATCACTGAGTCAGGCACGTCAATAATATTCAATATTCTCATCTTCAAAATGAAAGGGTTGAGTTAAGAGATCTCCAAGGATTTCTTATTCTGTTCGCCTCTGAACTAAAAATTGTAAGATGTAAAAGTAATGAATAGAGTAGGAAGAGAAAAACCAGCCAGAAGAGAGAAAAAAGCTGAAGTTCCAGCAGATGTGCACATACATACACACACACAGAAACCCTGCAGGTGAAAGTGGATTTATCCAGGCATAAAGGAAAGGAAAAAGTTAAATGAAATGGGCAGTCTATGTGCTTGCCATATACCAAATTAGGGTAACATGTGGTTTATAAACAGTAAACTTGAGCATTCAGTTTCCGTTTCTTTTCTTTTTGGTCCAATCTCTTTTGTTCTTTAAAGTCTCACCTTATGTTGCTACCTCAGTATAGAAAATGATAGGTGGAGGAGAATGATTGGACATAATTTAGATACTTTCAGGACATTTTTAGTAGGTATGAATTTAAAATGCTTATTTTGTAGTATGTCAAGCTGCTATTTAAGACTTAAGGACAAAAAAACGTCAAAATTCTGAAACTTGAAGTAATGGTATTAAATTGCCTTGGAATCAGGGGGCTCAAGTATTTCAACTTTGAGAATCTAGTTATTCACTCTGAATGAAAAAATGTTGATGCAGTTGAAATCATTTTTGCAATGAAACGCAGATTATGAGTGAACAAATTATAGCCTGCTGCTTTTGTCTGGTTTTGGACTATACCTAGCATCATGCATAATTTGTAGAAAAGTGTCTGTATAGAGAAAGCAGTGAAAACCATTTAGTCATGTGCAAATCAGTTTACCCAGAGGAAGGCAATGAAAAGGAGAACACTGTTATCTCCTTACTAGCTTAATGCTGTACCTGATGAAAATCACCTGAGGCCACATAAGAAATGTGGTGTAGTAATTATGTGCACTCAAATAGCTTCCCATTGGAAAGAAATAATCCACATTGATAACTGAATCAAGCAAAACAGCATAAAATTAAGCAGATTCATTTTATTTCAACTGTAAATTTCAGCAATGGGGGAAGAAAGTGGATACTTAGAATAAGTTAGAAGCGGCAGTTGGTAGTTCTGAAGCATCAGGTAATTGGACTCAGGGTGACTATTCTATTTTTAAATTTTAAATTTTTATGGCTAAATAATAAGTCCATATATTTATGGGATACATGTGATGTGTTCATACAGGCATACAATTTGTAATAATCATGTTAAGGTAATCGGGGTAGTAATTGTCTCAACCATTAATCATTTATTTGTGGTAGGAATATTTCAATTTCACTCTTTTAGTTATTCAAAAATATACACTAGGCCGGGAGCAGTGGCTCACACCTGTAATCCCAGCACTTTGGGAGACCGAGGCTGGCAGATCACAAGGTCAAGAGATCGAAAACATCCCGGCCAAGATGGTGAAACCCTGTCTCTACTAGAAATACAAAAATTAGCTGCGTGTGGTGACGGGCACCTGTAGTCCCAGCTACTCGGGAGGCTAAGGCAGGAGAATTGCTTGAACCCTGGAGGCGGAGGTTGCAGTAAGCTGAGATCATGCCACTGAACTCCAGCCTGGTGACAGAGCAAGACTCTGTCTCAAAAAAAAAAATATATACTAAATTATTGTTGCCTATTGTCCTGTCACATACTAGATATTTCTTATTCTGTCAAATATGTTTTCCTACCCATTAACAAGCCCTACTTTTCCCTCTACTCCCTGTTACTTTTCTCAGCCTCTGGTAACCATCATTCTACTATATATCTCCATGAGTTCAATTGCTTTAATTTTTGGCACCCACATATGGGTGAGACATTGCAAAATTTCTTTCTGTGCCTAGCTTATTTCACCTAACATAATGTCCTCCAGTTCCATCCATGCTGTTGCAAATAACAGGATTTTACGTTTTTATGAATGAATAATATATTCCCTTCTATCTATGTACCACATCTTAAAAAATTCATTCATCTGTAGTTAGACATGTAGGTTGATTCCAACTCTCAGCTATTGTGAATAGTGTTGCAATAAACATGGGAGTGCAGATATCTCTTCAATATACTAATTCTTTTCTTTGGGTATATACCTAACAGTGGGATCATATGGTAGTTCTATCTGTAGCTTTCTGAGGAAATTCCATACTTTTCTCCATAGTGGCTGTACTAATTTACATTCCCACCAACAGCGTAGGTGGGTTCTTTTTCCACATCCTCGCAAGCACTTTTTGTTGTCTGTCTTTTGGATGAGAGCTACTTTAAGGCTCAGTGCTGCGCTTCGGCGGCCGCAGCATCTGCGGTGGCAGCTCAGTCAGTTGCGCTCAGAGTGCCAGGCGCTCGCAAGGGGGTACCTCTTCTAGTGCTCGGCGTCAGACATGGCGGAGGCGATGGATTTGGGCAAAGACCCCAACGGGCCCACGCATTCCTCCACTCTGTTCGTGAGGGAGGACGGCAGCTCCATGTCCTTCGACGTGCGGCCCAGCCCGGCCAAGCGCCGGCTGTCTACGCTCATCCTGCACGGCGGCGGCACCTTACGCCGGGTGCTGCTGGCCCAGCCCGGGGAAGCGCTGGCCGAGGCCTCGGGTGACTTCATCTCCACGCAGTACATCCTGGACTGTGTGGAGCAGAGCGAGAGGCTGGAGCTGGAGGCCTATCGGCTGGGCCCCGCTTCGGCGGCGGACACGGGCCCGGAAGCAAAGCCCGGGGCTCTGGGCGAGGGCTCCGTGGAGCCGGAGCCGCCGCGGCTCACTGGGCGGATCGCCTCCACGGATGCAGACGACGTGGCCATCCTGACCTACGTGAGGGAAAATGCCCGCTCGCCCAGCTCCGTCACCGGCAACGCCTTGTGGAAAGCGATGGAGAAGAGCTCGCTCACGCAGCCCTCGTGGCAGTCCCTGAAGGACGGCTACCTCAAGCACCTGCGGGGCCAGGAGCATAAGTACCCGCTGGGGGGCGCGCCGGTGAGCCCCTCGTCCCAGAAGCTCAAGCAGAAGGCAGAGGAGGACCCGGAGGCCGCGGATAGCGGGGAGCCACAGAATAAGAGAACTCCAGATTTGCCTGAAGAAGAATATGGGAAGAAAGAATTGCAGGATAACGAAGATGCAGCCAAAAAGATGCTTATAGAAGCCACCCAGGAGTTTGAGGAGGTTGTGGTGGATGAGAGCCCTTCTGATTTTGAAATACACGTAACTATGTGTGATGATGATCCACCCACACCTGGGAAGACTCAGAAACACAGCCTGATGAGGAAGAAGAAGAAGAAGTTTCTCAACCAGAGGTGGGAACTGCCATTAAGATCATTCGGCAGTTGATGGAGAAGTTTAACTTGGATCTGTCAACAGTTACACAGGCCTCCCTAAAAAATCGTGGTGAGCTGGAGGCCACTTCTGCCTTCTTAGCGTCTGGTCAGAGAGCTGATGGATACCCCATTTGGTCCCGACAAGATGATATAGATTTGCAAAAAGATGATGAGGATACCAGAGAGGCATTGGTCAAAAAATTTGTTGCTCAGAAGTAGCTCGGAGGATTGAATTTCGAAAGAAATAATTGGCAAGATAATGAGAAAAGAAAAAAGTCATGGCAGATGAGGTGGTTGTATAAAAAAATTGTGACCAACTTTACAGAGTTCTTGTATTGGAACTGGCACTTATTTTCTGACCATTGCTGCTGTTGATCTGTGAGTTATAGATTTTGTACCCAAGCACAGTTGTAGATGGGGATAAAAAGAAATTGGATGTATTTGCAGTTTTCCTTGAACAAGTATCAATGTGTTTATGAAAGGAAAAGCTAAACTAGAGAGGAGTTGGTCTACATAGTAGTAATCCTTTGCTGGAATGGAACCCTTGCTTTATTAGTGTCAAAGTCAAAGGAAATTTAAGAGGCATCGGCCATTTCAGGCAGCATAAGTAATCTCCTGTCCTTCGGCAGAAGCTCCTTTAGATTGGCATAGATTCTAAATAAAGAATCTAGAAATATGGGAAGATGTAATTATGAGGCCTTGAACACGGATTATCCCCAAACCCTTGTCTTTTACCCCAGTGAGCTCTGATTTCCCTACTGCTTTGAAAGTGCTGTATTCATTTTGCTGACTTAGTATTTGGGGACCCTGCTCCTTGGCTGTTCTTTTCTTGGAGCCCTTCTCAGTCAAGTCTGTAGGATGTCTTTCTTGACCTACCACTCAGTTTTCTTTAAAACACGCACACAACCCTAGAGAGTCTTAAGAATAATCTTACCTGGTTAATGTGTTTCTATTTATTGGTATAGTTTGTGCTAAACATTGTGTTAAATAGTGGATTGACTCCACGTTGTTGTGTTGTTTTCATTGTTGAAAATAAATATAACTTTGTATTTGAGTCTTGTCAATAAGTGTTTTGATTGTGTACAGAAAACTTTTTAGGTATAAAACCCACAAAGGAACTAACAGTTATTTTATTGTTAATTACAAGCAGTAAAGTGGTTCCATTTTAGAATGAGTAGGCCATTGGAAAGATATTAGTTCTTCTGGGTGGAGCAAAGAGAAGATCTGCATCAAGGACTGTGAGAAATGGCAAAATGAGCTGAACTACTGAGAGCCAAAGGGGAGAGAAACCAATCGGGGACCAGCAGGTATGTAGCAGAAGGTGTCAGGGCCTCATCCATATTCCCTAGGCACTCATCATTCTCTAGCATGTGCCACTAACAGGAATCCTGCAGTAAGCACCTCCTCGAGGCTTTCTCTCTGCTTGAAGTGCTATAGAGTTACTGCCCCTATATGGGAATTCGAGGGTGCACACCCAGCTTCCCTGCTGACTAGAGAAGTTATACAACTGGATATTTGAAAGTTACCCTTCGAGTGGGATAATGGTTTCCATGCCATCTTTTAGCGGTCCCCAGTAGTATTATACATAGTTGCCCACAGTGGGAATCTGCTTATGGATGCATCCTGCATAGGCTTCCTTCTCTTGTCTCACTTCCCACTTCCCTACCAGTGCATCCTGGAATCATTATTTGTACTCAAATGCTTGCTCTCCTCATTTGCAGTGACAAAGCCCTGACATGTCCACTGAGGTATCAGGGTTCTTTCTTTTCCTTCAAGAAAATATTTATTGCATATTATTGATTATATTTTACAGCAAAATTAAATACATACACTTTTCATAAGTGCAAAATGGGAATCAAGGCATCTATCAAATTTAAATGTTGAACCAAGGCCTGGTTTTCAGAATGCAGCAGCCAGTCGTGGTTCTGCACCAGGGACACTAGTCCATGATTTCAATAGTTGAGGATCTTTTCAGTAATTGGAACAAAATCTTTATATGTGACAATCATTACTGCATAAAACCCTTTGGGAGTTCAGATAGTTCACTGGGTCCTTCACTTGTTGAGACATCCTTTTGCTCTACTTCATCACCTGACGGCCTCGCCATTTTTCAGCTGAACTAAAACATTGAGCCCACCAGAGTAGGGTGCCAATCCCTTAGACCACTGACATCCATCTGTACCAGTCTGTGAACTGGTTTTGATACATGGGTATGCTGGCGAGGGCCTTGATTCTCCTTCTCAGGGATCTTAAACACCTGAATGGTGGTAGCCTGAGGCAGACGTAAAATCAAAATCAAGAGTGTGTGGAAAAAAAAAAAAAGAAACAAAATCAAGAGTGTGGGTGAAGGTAAGGAACACTGAAAGCCTGGTGGGGATTGGGCTCTGGATTTAAAATTAAAGTGCCCATCTGGGTCACACATGAGTATACCTTGTTGCTCTGGAAGGCAAACAAAATTTAAATTTGGCTAGCAGAAAATATTTGTGTCACTTTTTAAGGGCTTAGAGTCCAGTTTCTGCTTAGTAACAGGCTGTGTTTCCTATTGGCCAAGGTGCCCACAGCTTGGGTTTGTTAATTCTCGGCCTGTTACCTGGAGACAGGATTCTGTCTAGCGGTTCACACTAGCCATTGGTTATCAGGACTGTCAGTGCCTGACAGTCCATTGCACTATCAGGAGTCTGCTCTAGAGTCACCAGTCTGTGCTCAGTCCTTACCTTGGGCAATCAATGTTGCACCAATGTGCTGCAGCTTTGGTTTAGGTTCTGGCCCAGGGTCTGCAGGAATGGGGTTTGGAATTGGTGCAGAAGGCTGAGGCAGTCCTATGGTATGGTTGTTCACTGCTGTGTCATCTGGTCCTGCAGAGCTGCAGGAAGACCCAGTCCTCAGCTTTGGGAAATGGGGGCCACCCCAATTATGCTGAGACCATTGTAAGTGGGGTATTTGAAAAGATGCCCAACTTCATATTTGCTGATTTCTTTTGCATTAAATTAAATAGCATTATATTTTTCTTTTTTTTTAGAGACAGATTATCTCTGTCATGTAGGCTGGAATGCAGTTTCACAATCATAGCTCACTGCAGCCTCAAAATCCTGGGCTCAAGTGATGTCCCTGCCTTGGCATCTCAAAGTGCTGGGATTATAGGCATGAACCACTATGCCTGGCCAACATTTTCATTAATTTTTGCTGTATATTTTGAGTGTTTAAAAGTGGTTTCTCTAGGGTTTGCCATACACATCTGATCAGAATTAGCTTCAGATTTATGTTAGCTTAAGTCCAGTGAAATATAGATAGATGTTACTCCTATATGACTTTCTTTCCCCTGTTTTTGTGGTATATATATTACATCTATTAATACTACAAACCCAACAATACATTATGATTACTTTAGCAACTATGATCATTTTATTAGCATCTATTATGTACTTCCTTTGTATTATTGTCAAAATACATATGTTAAACTTCTATGTTACAGGACCAACTATATATTATATACATATATTTTTATGCAATTTTCAAAGAAGTCAGTTAAGAAAAATGCATTTATAGTCTTTTATAATGACATAATATGTATTTTGTTGTATACACACACACACACACACACACACACACACCCATACCCACACATGTATATGTATCTTTTTTTTTTTTTGTAAGACAGTGTCTCACTCTGTTGCCCAGGCTGGAGTGCAGTGGTGTGATCTTGGCTCATTGCAGCCTCTTCCCCCTGGGTTCTGCCATTCATGTGCCGTAGTCTCTGAGTAGCTGGGACCACAGATGCACACCATCATGGTCGGCTAATTTTTTGCATTTTTTTTAGAGGTGGGGTTTTGACATGTTGGCCAGGCTGGACTCGAAATCCTGATCTCATGTGATCCACCCTCCTTGCCCTACCAAAGTGCTGGAATTTTACAGGTGTGAGCCACTATGCCCAGCACTTGTTGGTTTTTCAATCCATACTTGGTGGGGTCAGGCTTTTTCAGGCCACCATAAACTATGTGGTCAGGAGCTATAACACATGTAGCCACTGCTTCTCTGCGAGAAGGGACCAACAGCTCATGGAGCCTTCCTGACAATTTTGTTTTTTTGTTTTGAGACAGGATCTCAGTCACTCAGGCCAGAGTGTAGTGGAACGATCACAGTTCACTGCAGCCTCTACCTCCCATGCTCAAGTGATGCTTCCATTTCAGCCTCCCAATTAAATGGAACTATAGGCACATGCCATTGTGCTTGGCTTAAATTTGTATGTGTGTGTGTGTGTGTGTGTAGAAAGGGGGTCGAGCTCACCATCATGACCAGCTAATTTTTTTAAAAAAGTGTTTTTTTTGGAGATGAGATTTCACCATGTCTCTCAGGCTCTTGTTATGAACTCATAGGCTCAAACAATCTCACCTCAGCTGGCCTGCCTTTTAAATGCAGAGGCTTCTGGAGATGGCTTTGCTTTGGCCTGCTGTGTGGATGACTGTGGCCCTGACCTGTGGCTGCGGTTCTCTGACACTTAGCAATACTTTGCCAAGCTGCATCCTTGGGTCCCTGTGGTAGGCCTTTTAGACCCCCTCAACCTAAAACTGCTGCACTTGGGCCCTGGATTGCTCTGAAGCCTCTTCCTGCATATCTTGCCCTAGAGGCAGCAGGCATGAGTCAGCAGCTATTTGGGGAGGCACGTGCTGCAGTTGAGAGCACAAGGGCTTTCCATTATCCTGAGGCAGTTGACTCTGCAGCTGTGACTGAGCAGAGGGCCACTGCTTCCCTAGATCCCAAGGACCCAAGTCCATCGGCAGCTGTTGCTGGAACATCATCTCCTGCAGGCAATTCGGAGGCTGTTGGTGCTGCTGTGGGTGATACTGCGATTCATTCTGCTGCTGTTGCAGCAGTGAGAGACAGAATGAGCAACAACAATGGTCTATCTTCTGCTCTTCCTGAGGCCTCTTCACCCCATATGCACCTTGAGCATAATCCAAAAGGAAGGGACTTGCATTCTGGCTTTCCCTGATTTCAGTTCTTTCTCCATAAAAATATGGCACAGAAGGTGAAGGAGGATGAACGCATACTTCACAGTTGTAGCTTAGAAAGTGATAGGCAGTAGAATGCCCACTTCCTGCATCACCTCCATACTCCAAAGCACAGTCTGGTTGCTTTTCAGTGCCTGCGGCCAGATAGGAGCACTGGGAGGACACCTGTTGACTGGCCATCCCTTGTTTCTCCAGGTAGGAGCACTGAGGGCCCACCTGTTGGCTAGGAGTCTTTTGGTTCTCCAAATAGAAGCAATTGTAGCCCATCTGTTGATGGGGAATCCCCTGTTGCTCCAGAGGGGAGCAACCAGCTCTACCCATCAAAGTCCTCTGGGCATCAGAGAAGCTCTGCTCGGTGGCATAGTTGGGAGCTGGAGCCTGGGTCTCCTGGCAGCTTAAATATGGATGGGCTTTTACTAGGAAACCACCGTTTTTCTGAAGAACAAAGATTCTTTGTCTTTCTTCAGGTGGAAGTCTGGCTCTTTTATTCTGGAACCAATTCTAGAGAGAAAAGATAATATTGTTTTATTGAATCTACTTATCTGATTATATTCTTCTATGCATTTCATAATGTAGGAGGATTCTTCTATTAAGCCTCTCCCAAGTAGAGTCCCTGACTTGCCTGCTGATATTAAAGCATATAAATAATAAAGGTAATCTGTCCCAGGAGGCCCATGTGATAACACAGGCCATGCATTGCACATTTCTAGAACCCTAACCTTCACTGGAGACAGTGATAGCATGGTTTACAGGTAAACCTTGGCTTCCCAGAATCTCTCCCCAACCTGTTTCTGACCTACTTGCAATGTTCTCCTGCTTGCTCACTAAGAGACCCACTCTGCTAAAGAGGCTCCCAGCTGTCCCACCTAGTCATGCATAGTTCACACAATCCTGCTACTTTTGTCATACTCTCCCGCCAAGGAGAATTAGTGATGTATTTTCTGATACCCACATTTCTGTTTCTCTCTTTCTCACTCCCTTTTTCCCTCCCTCCCTCCCTCCCTTCTTCCCTTCCTTCCTTCCTCCCTCCCTCCCTCTTTACCCTCCCTCCTTCCTTCCTTCCTCTCTTTCTGTCTCTCTCTTTTTTTCTTCCTTTCTCTCTCTCTTTCTCTCCCTTTCTCCTTTCCTCTCTCCCTTTCTCTCTTTCTTCTGACAGAGTTTCACCCTTGTTGCCCAGGCTGCAGTGCAATGGCATGATCTCAGCTCACTGCAACCTCTACCTCCTGGGTTCAAGTCATTCTCCTGTCTCAGCCTCCCAGAGTAGCTGGGATTACAGGTGCACCACCATGCCTGGCTAATTTTTTTTGTATTTTTAGTAGAGATAGGGTTTCGCTGTGTTGGCCAGGCTGGTCTCAAACTCCTGACCTCAAGTGATCTGCCCACCTCGGCCTCCCAAAGTGCTGGGATTACAGGCATGAGCGACCGCATCTGGCCCATGTTTCTGTTTCTTACATGCACATAATTCTTACATGCATTGGTTCACGGTTCACAATTAAAGGGTGCAATTGTTTGACCATATATTTGTTGTATGACTCTCTGAGGGAAAAAAACAAATCATTTTTCCACTGCTCCCACACCACAACAATCAACAGAGAAAGACTTGTGCAAGCAAATGTGTTTTTCCACACACCAGGCAAACAGTTCTGCAGTGCACCTCAGCTGGGTGTCCTCCAATTCAATTCTGACACTTTGTACCTGGAAATGATGTCAGATCCCACAGGGCTCAGTCTTGCAAGACTGCCCTTCTTTCAGATGCCAGTTGCAAGTCTGGGCTTCTGAAACTTTTGACTGAATGGCTTCAGGTCAGGGCTCCTGTTCACCTCCTCTTTGGGTTTGATTAACTTACCAGAGTAGCTCACAGAACTAAGTGAAATACTTAGGTTTACCAGTTTATTAGAAAGGATATTGTGAAGGTTATAGATAAAGAGATGCATAGGGTAAGATATGAGGGAAGCGGTGCAGAGCTTTCCTGCCCTGCCTGGACAAACCACCTCCAGGAACTTCCACATATTCAACTATCTGGACCCTCCCCACGCCAGGCTTTTTGTTTTCTTTTTCTGGAGGCTTTATTGTATAGTCATGATTGATTAAGCCATTGGCTATTGGTGATCACCTTAACCTTCAGCTCTACCTCCTCTCCGGAAGTTGGAGGGTGGGGTTCAAAGTCCCAATTTCTTAATCCTGCCTGGATCTTTCCAGCTCTTATCCTGAAGCTACCAGCGGCTACTACCCATCAGTCAACTTGTTAGCAGACAACTGTCAGATTTATATCTCAACGAAGTGCTCTTCCCACCCTTCAGACTCGCACATTCAACTGTTCACTTAGTGTTTCCACTTGGATGTTTATCTGACATTTGTAACGTCATGTGTCCAAAATGTAAACTTTGATTTCTGACACACCTGCCCCTCCCTAGGTTTCCTCTTTAGTAAAAGGCAACTCTCATCTTCCGTGGACTTAAGTCGAACGTCCAAGTAACCTTTGAGTCCACCTTATCTTTCACAGCATATCCCACACATAGTAAACTCTGTCAGTTCCATCTCAGACATCTACAGTCTAATTAGTCCTATCCACCTGCACAGCTAGCAAGCTGGCCCAAACCACCGTCACCACGATCTAACCACAGCAGCATCAGCTCATCCACTGCTTCCAAATTTGCCTCACTGCAGTCTTATTTTCACAATACATACCCACTGTATTTTCACAAGTATATAATACTATTTTCTTATGGGATGAAATGCTACATACTGCCTAATTCTTCATATTTTTCATATTGTGTGTGTGTACAATTTTCTCTCAAATTGGTTATGAATACCAGTGTCTCAGGATGTCCCAGGCCCTCATGTATACAAAACGGTGTAGTATTTGCATGTATGCTATGCGTGTTCTCTCATATGCTTTAAACCATCAAGAGATAACTTACAATACCTGATACCTGGCTACGTGTGGTGGCTCACGCCTATAATCCCAACACTTTGGGAGGCCAAGGCAGGTGGATCAGGAGATCAAGAAATCAACACCATCCTGGCCAACAAGGTCTCTACTGAATATACACAAATTATCTGGGTGTGGTGGCACTTGCCTGTAGTTCCAGCTACTCAGGAGGCTGAGGCAGGAGAACTGCTTGAACCCGAGAGGTGGAGGTTGTAGTAAGCCAAGATCGCGCTACCGCACTGCAGCCTGGCGACAGAGGGAGACTCCCTCTCAAAAGCAAAACAAAACCTGATACCTAATATAACACAAATTCTACATAAATGTTTCTTATTCTGTACTGTTTTAAATTTGTATCATTTAAAAATTTTTGTATTGTTATTTGCACCCCTCACCGCCACCCCCCCTGGCTTTTTTGAGACAGGGTCTCACTCTGTCACACAGGCTGGAATGCAGTGATGTGATCAGGGATGGATTTGTAAGCACAGCTTCCATCCTATTTTCATTTTTTAACTTTCCAAATATTTTTCATTTGTGGTTAGTTAAATCTGTGCATGCGGACCCAGTGGACATGGAGGATTAACTATATATACGTATATATTTTGATTGCTCTCTCCCATTTCTTTGAATTCTGTACCTTCCTATCCAATCCCCTGCATTCTACCTCCATCTGTACTTAGGAAACAGCTGCACATGGTGACTCATGCCTGTAATCCCAGGAGTTTGGGATGCTGAGGCAGGTGGCTCTTTTGACCCCAGGAGTTCAAGACCAGCCTGGGCAACATGTCGAGACCCCATTTTTTTTTTTTAACAAAATATCCAAATCCCAGCAGGGTGGTGTGTGCCTGTAGTCCCAGCTACTCAGGGGACTGAGGTGGGGGAATCACTTGAGTATAGGAAGTGGAGGCTATAGTGAGCCATGACGTGATTGTGCTACTGTACATCAGCCTGGGTGATGAGAGTGACACCCTGTCTAAAAACAATATATATATATAGGAAATATACATATGAGGTCTTGAACTTACGTTAATGACATTTACTGGACAATAAAATTTGTTGGCCAATGTTTTTCTCGTGCTGAAATCTGGATAAGGGTTTTCTCCAAATATTTCCTTAAGTGCCTGCAATAATTCTTCAGAAAATTTATGTCGCTGTTTTGTTTTTCTCTTTTCCTTTCTTTGTCTTTCTTCATTATGATGATCCTTTTCAGCTGGGAAACCTGACAAAAGTGTAAGCAGAGAGAAGAGCATTGGAGAATATAGGTGTGGGAAGTAGAAAAGTTCCTCTTTAAAGTTGTCTTTCTTGTTAAAGAATAAGTTTGCTAATAACTCTTTGTTAAGCCCTATCCTATGTAGCTGTTAGACATGCCATGCTTACAGGCACGTAATACATTCTATGTCCTTGTACTTTAACCAAGATATCTGTGCTGGATGTGCTCACAGGCATGTCCCAGCTTACAGCTGATGTCCCTTACTTACCTGTTTAAAAAAGTTTTTTTTTGCCTGCTGGTGGCTTACGCCTGTAATCCCAGCACTCTGGGAGGCCGAGGCAGGCGGATCATGAGGTCAGGATATTGAGACCATCCTGGCCATGGCAAAACCCCGTCTCTACTAAAATATAAAAAATTAGCCTGGTGTGGTGGTGTGGGCCTGTAGTCCCAAGCTACTCAGGAGGCTGAGGCAGGGGAATTGCTTGAATCTGGGAGACGGAGGTTGCAGTAAGTCGAGATTGTGCCACTGCACTCCAGCCTGGTGAAAGAGCAAGACTCTGTCAAAAAAATTTTTTTTTTTTTTTTTTGTGCTGTGATCGAGTCTCACTCTGTCTCCAAGGTAGAGTGCAGTGGCCCGATCCCGGCTCAGTGCAACCTCTACCTTCCAGGTTCAAGCCATTCTCCTGCCTCAGCCCCCTGAGTAGCTGGGATTACAGGCGTGTGCCACCACACCCAGCTAATTTTTGTATTTTTAGTAGAGACCATGTTGACCAGGATTGTCTCGACATTTTGACCTTGTGATCCACCTGCCTCGGCCTCCCAAAGTGCTAGGATTAAAGGCTGAGCCACCACACCCTGCCTGTTTAAAAAAATTTTAAGTTGTTAGCCAATCGAGTTTTAGTTTAGATTGTGAGGTCTGGCTCCAGCTGATGGAGATCAGACATAGCAGTAAGGACGACCCCAAATGCCTAAGGGGTAAATTTGTCTGCTTTTCCTTTGTTCATTGTACTCTCGTGGCAAGATGTCTAGCGAGAGTACCCTTCCTGCAGTGCAGGAAGTAAAAATTGCTTGCTTAGAGATCCTTTGTTTCAGTGCTGATTTTTCTTTGCAGCACCGAGCATCTGTTTCCAACAATTGGTAATGAGTAGACCAAAGAAGACTTCCAGTGTTAGCACCACAGATTCCCTCCCTTTCCTAAGATGAAATTAAGGCCTGACCTCATAGCTACTCACAATAATAAAATTACAAATGAAAGCAGGCATTGGTTAACTCTAGGCCTATGGGCCAGATCCAACAGTTGCCTGTTTTTGTAATTAGAGAGTTTTACTGAAACACCAGTCACATTCATTCACTTATGTATTGTCTATGGCTCTTTTCAAGCCACAATTGCAGAACTAGTCACTGAGGCTCAAATTTGTCTAGGATCCACACAGTGTAATATATTTACTATCTGGATTAGAGAATTTATTGTTAAAATTAGAACTAACTGCAGGAGAATATTTTATAATTTCATCACTGTAATGTATACTACAGGAAAAACTAATCTTTACTGATTGGAAGGCAGGATATCAACTACTGAGGGAACAGAGTCAGAGACTGAAAGGAAGCCAGTGTAGGCCTCTGGGTGCTACTAAATTCTCTTTATCCGAATGCCCTCTGAGTTCCATGAGTGTAGTTAGTTTGTGAACACTCATTACATTAAACGTGTAAATATTTGCTATTTTTGGCCTGCACAGTATATTTCAATTAAATCTTTATTTTTTTCTTCATTTTTGAGACAGAGTCTCCCTCTGTTGCCTAGGCTGGAGTGCAGTGGCCTATTCTCAGCTCACTGCAACCTCTGCCTACAGGGTTCAAGCAATTCTTGGACCTCAGCCTTTGGAGTAGCTGGGACTATAGGTATGTACCACTGTGCCCTCCTAATTTTTTTTTTTTTAATGGCAAAGGTAATGTCCTGCTATGTTGCCTAGGCTGGCTTCGAACTCCTGGGTTCAATTGATCCTCCTGCTTTAACCTCCTTGTTTTATTTATTATTACTCTGTTTTCACTTTAGGCATACAACCAAAGTCATATTAAATTGGATAAACACTTAAATGTATGTATTAGAAAATTATAACCAATGACTTAAGTTTCCCAAGACAGAACTTAGAAAAAATGTACAAAATTACCAAAAGAGGAAGCAGTAGGGAGCAGGAAAATTAACGAAAGAAGTAAAACTCACGAAACAATCTAAAAGGTTAAGTAAGATACAGGAGAAACTGATACTTTGTGATGAAAAGTAATACATCTTAATAAAATTCAGTAGGATGCATTAGGTAGTTCATACATTCTTTTCTACACTTAAAAATGTCAACTTTAAAACTTTAGGTAGACTGGGTGCGGTGGCTCAAGCCTGTAATCCCAGCACGTTGGGAGGCTGAGGCGGGCGGATCACAAGGTCAAGAGATCGAGACCATCCCGGCCAACATGGTGAAAACCCGTCTCTACCAAAAATACAAAAAGTAGCCAGGCATTTGGCACACGCCTGTAGTGCCAGCTACTCGGGAGGCTGAGGCGGAAGAATGGCTTGAACCCGGAAGGCGGAGGTTGCAGCAGTGAGCCGAGACTGCGCCACTGTGCTCTAGCTTGGCGCAGAGCAAGACTGTCTCCAAAACAAAACAAAACAAAACTTTAGGTAGATGACCCTTGTATGGGACCCACGGCTGCCATCTTACATTTGAAATTGAAGAGTTCAATTTCAAAGCACCCCGTATGCCATAACGCAATTTCACCCCGTATGCCATAACGCAATTTATCAGTAAAAAACAGCTGCTGCTCCAACAATCTGTACCTCTAATTGTGTTTGTGCTGTAAACTTTGACACACTTTGGAAAAAAAACAAAGCATGAATTATCAAAGAACAGAGAAAAAGCTGATGGGAATTTACCGCCTGAAGAGCAGTCCAAATTCATCTTGGGTAGAAGACGTAGACTCCACGGAGATCAGTGGGCAACTGAGCAGCTCCCAGCGACACAGGCTTTATATACGGTCAGCGTGACCCGCCCCTTTCTTAAATACCTTTCAATTTAATCCTCTCATTAAATATTTAACACTGTTAGAAAGAAACTTGAAGTAATCAGATTAAATGGAAGTATAGATCCTACTAGGTGATTTTGTCTCTCTAATAATACCTTTCCAAATATGACTCTTGTTTAATTATTTTGGTTTGGCCACATTACTTTCTACATTATAGGAATATCCTTACCTTACTTTGTATTTTTCGTTTTCCTCGGCTCTTCTGAAACCCATGTCTTTTCATCACTGCAATGTAGAGCATCAACTTGGCTGATCTACACTCCCTATTTTTTTCAACAAAACATGAATCTAGGCATTGCTGTGAAGGTATTTTTAGATGTGATTAGGTTATATAAAGAGTTGGCTTTCAGTGAATCACAGTATTTTGGATTAATGGGTTTAATTCAATCAGTGGGCTTAAGAGCAAAGCTGAGGTTTCTCTGGAGGGAAGTGGGAGAGCACATCTGGCTGGGCGTGGTGTTTCATGCCTGTAATCCTCACACTTTGGGAGGCTGAGGCAGGAGAATCACTTGAGCCTAGGAGTTTAAGACCAGCCTGGGTCTTGAAGTACCTAAGTTTAAGCAGCTGCTGTTTTTTTACTGATAAATTGTGTTAGGGTATGCATGGGTGATTTGAAGTTGGACTCGAATTTCAAATGTAAGATGGCAGCTGTGAGTCCCATATAAGGGTCATCTACCTAGAATTTTTAAGTTGACACTTTAAGTATAGAAAAGAATGTGTGCACTACCTAATGCACACAGTAAGACCCTATCTTATTTATATAAAAAAATTTTTTTTTTGAAAGAAAGAAAAAGAGAGGAAAGAAAGTGAGAGTGAAAGAAAGAAAAAAAAGAATGTAAGAGAGAAAGAAAGAGGAAGAGAAAGAGGGAGAGAGAACGGGATTCTTGTTCTATTGCCCAGGCTAGAAT